>PDGT01000100.1:758578-771597 GCA_003671415.1 Megathymus violae | reverse complement strand
GTAGATATAAATGTAGAAATACAGTCATGATGGTATTCGTCACCTACGTCTCCGTTTGTGTTGATTCAGAACTCTATTTTTCAATCTACAATCAGACAGTTATTCAACCGCAACGAAGTCGGGGCGGACCCCTAGTCTCTTATAATAATAAACTTGTTACGGTTCAAATCTTAATGTAAATTTACATTTTAATGTAAATAGACTTTATCATCATTATAGAGGCCAAAGCTTTTTTTTGGAATTCGTTTCTGCTTGCTTTCTACCTGTGCAGACTTTAAAGTTCAAATGGAAACCATAAGACAAAAATTGGATATATTGGTAGTTTCCATAATATTTACATAGTATAGGATACTTTTCAATGGGTCCGTTACACAATACGTTATATGTTAAGAGCAAACAAAAATTGTCCGCATCATTACAGCCATCACGGTAAATCAATGTTTCTAACCCAAACAACTAGCAAGACGGATCCCTAAAACAATAAACTACAGTATATTTCCATTGACCCCATCGGTGTGACGAGGGTAGCGGTAACGAGCCGTCACAGCTAAACACTAGTTATCGTCGCAACACGACTTCCGAGCGTCGGCAGCCCTTGCCGTGACGTACACATCTCAAATCATTCAAATTGAAAGTGTCGAGTGCCGAAGGAATAGTCATCCAGACCCCTCCGTCCAGATCGTTCTACGTGCGTCGGTACTCACGGGCATGGGCTGGTAGTGCTGCAGCGGCGCCGCCAGCAGCTTGGGCGCCTCCTCCGCCTTCTCCTCCTCGCGCCGCTTCAGGCACGCCGCTTTTGGGTTCAGGTTGCGTTCTGGAAATTGGACACAGGCGGTGGTCGATCACCGTGTTTCGTATTGTACTGATGTCTGTCCCACTTATCAAAATTGTGGGCGTCCTAGAGGTGATGTGTGAGGTGGTGAAATATAAATAGGATCTAACGATAGGTGAGCATGTACTGCTCATAATAATAGAAACATTTAATTTTAATACTTTGGTGTAACCATCTTCAATTGACCGCGAGTTCTGAATAATGTTCTCGAAGAGGTGTGAAATTTGTCAAACATATTCTTGTGTTATTATATTGATCCACAGGTAAACGACAAATCATATTTAATCCCACTGGAAATCAACTATGATGATAAAACTGGCGCCAAAATATGACGCTACAATAATTATATCATATTCCAATAAGCTATAAAAAGATGACATGCTACAAAAGAGATACATAAAAATATTTGTCATACGTCATGTTCATGCAATCGCAAGAAATAAAATGATTTTCTTAAAAATGAGGTCTTAAATTAATACCATTTCGGGCGTTACTGGCGGCGACACATTTGCATCAACTTCATCCATGGAACTCTCTCTCTCACTCTCGCTTTTGTTTCAGACCTTACAAAGTCGATTTCTATTTTCATTACACACACGGCACTGACCTCGGACCTGCTGCTCCAGCGTCATGATGACCTCGACGGCCATGTTGAGGATGCCGAGCTTGGTCTGCGGCTTGTCGCTCTTCAGGTGCGTCATGCACATCCTGCCGAGCTCCTTCAGCGCCTCGTTTATGTCGCGGATCCTTATTCTGAAACACGAGCGCGGACTGTAGGAGGAGGCGCTCGCGGCTACGGAGCACTCGGCCGCGGGTGACGCCCGATGGAGCACACACCCATCCCCCATCACATTCCCGGTCTTCTATATCCTAACATACTGTTACATATAATCAGACGAGGTCGTGTGTGTTTTGATACAATGACGATAAAAAAATGTTCGTCCACTGATGATACGTCGTTTCGTCACCGCCCGAGTCGGTTCCCTGACGATCAGTCGGTCTGTACCTATCAGACCGACGCGGCCGGCAAAGTGGCGCTATCTAAGTATGCACACGACCGTTTACTTATATATATCTCATCACTTTCAATGTAACTCGGCCTCCGTGGCCTTTTGTAATGTGATTGGACGATTTGGTTCCTCGGTGATCGCGCACGGACGCCCACCCAGGGCCAGCGTTTGTCATTTCATCGTGAACGAGGGAACTGTTAAAGTTTTATCAATAATTAACATTTATTCAACAACCTTAACTTGGCTCTAAGCTATGGCTACAGTACCTACGCGTTGTCATTGCGGGGATTTAAACTCAGCGAGCCGAGTCGCATGTAATAAGACGCGACAGATCATCAAATTCAGTGTTGCCAGGACGAATATTTTAATATACAAGAGATACAACATGAAAAAATTGGGCATATATAAAAAAAAATTAGAGGCGATACCCAATACCCGTCAATGGTATAATTTTTTTATCTTCTAATGTAACTTGCCCCGCGTACGTAATATATTCGAGTTCACCCGGTACGCGAATAAAAAAAAATATTGCAACCAGGGCGATGACTTCCCACAGTATACATATGACATTCATACCAAATTTTGGATCACAGAGTGCACCTACATAGGTACATTTTAATATAACATGACGGAAATTTAAATTTTAAAAATATAATTATACTAAAACAAAAAAAAATACGTATAATACATACTACAGAAAAAATTTAAAACAAGATAAACAACTATGTTCTACACATGCGTATGGAATAGATACAAAAAATACATTTGAGCATCAATTCTAGGTGAAATTAACACACACATTATAACACTCGTTCAAGAATTCAAATGACGTGATTAAATAAAGTGACGCCATCCAGCGACCGCCGCGCGACCCGACTCACCTCTCGCGGGCGTTGTTCGCCTGCCGCCGCTCCCTCTCGCGCAGCGCCTTCGCGTGCGGGTCCGAGTCGTCGTCCGCCTCGTCCGCCGACGAGCAACTGCCGCGCAAACATCGACCTTCACCCACACCGACCGCGACGGTCGCGACCGCCCCGCCGCCCGCTTCCGACGCGGTTGAGCGCACTCACTCACCTCGCGACTAGTGTTCGACACGATTTACGCGTGTACGTAACTGTGTGCGTGCGTGCGTGCGTGCGTGCGTGCGTGTGTGGGTGTGGGTGTGTGCGCTGTGCGTACATTATAATATATATCTTAACCAATGATATAACCTGTCGATTGATTGATTCATTAGCTCACGTTCACATCACAGACGTCGCTAGGATATTTTGTTTTAATTAAAATTAATATCAATGTAACTTTGCTTGTAGATGTTAAAAGAAAAGAATTTCCGGATGCACCAGGGGAGCTAGACTTTGTTCGCGCCGACGAAACACAAAACGTCAATCTACAGGCTGATAATGAATTATTCATTTGTCAGCATGTTCTAAAGAGGCACGGGAATACTTTTGGCTAGTTCTGCACGATTAGTTTTTAAATTGTTGAAAAGTTAAAAAACAAACCAAGTATTAAGCGACGCTCACTGCAATACATCAGTGAAAACCAGAACGAAATCCATTAAGCCGTTTCTGAGATTAGCGCAAACAAACGCACAGACAAAAATTCGAACTATTGTTTTGCGTTCTATCGCGTTAATAAAAGCTCGTAATATTGTTTTTTTCTCATACATCATTCATGTACAGAAAGCGATCAGTTAGAATAGATATACCTTATACATTGTCTGGGGACGCTGCGGTACATAATTTTATTCACGTTAATATCTCATGGTCGTCGTTTAAACTCTATAACGTTACGGGGCGTGACGGTCTACGGAAAAGCGATGGGCGCGATGGGCCTCCGTGTCGACTGGCTCTGGTTGCGGGCAGCTTCGGCCACTGAACTAGAGGCGGCAGCTATTCCGTGTACTACGGAAACGAAGAGGGCGCGCGGTTCCAACTATAGTGATATCAGTCTACATACAAGCAAGCGCCATTTGGCGGACATTATAGTATTTTTTTTCTATTTGCTAAATCGGAAATCTACAGCTCGACGTTAATATGAATCGTGTGGATATCATGTGAATGTGATGTGTGTTCACATATCTATGTAGTGTACGCGTGTCAATGTGTTTGTCAATGTGAAATTAATAATAATTTTGAAATAGAACACCCAATTATTTGCTTTTGTTTTTCCAACGTGTCCCGTATTGTTATCTGTCATCTCCGATGGAATTCCCATTCATGGAATTGTAGTATATAAAGCAGAATCCCTGAATAAAATGAATTTTTTGCCTTACCCGAGCATCGAAGGCGGCGCGAGAGAGAGAGCGTCCGGGGAACCTACACTACTTAACCACTACCGCATGCACACACTACCTCATTGGCGTCTCAGTAAAGCTATTTACAATTAATGTTTATGAGGCTGCAGCTACCGTACATAATAATATTTCAAAATGCGGGTAGTATGAAATTTTCGTAAATATCAAATATTGTGGGTATTCACGTCAAAGACGCTTGAAATAGTTCCATTTCAGCCGTTGGCCGTAGCGACACATTTGTGAAACATTTAGAATAGGATTAAGATCCTACTCGGTGGACCTCCGTTGTACCGGCGACTTCAAACTAGACGGGACTGCATTTCTCGTCAATTCCAAACGTAACCGTAAAAAATATAATACCATAGTAAAATAACTTGTTACCTCGGTCAATGCTGGGTTCGCCAGTACCCGTAACACGAAAACAATCCAGTTTGAAGTCAGTCACGGACATGTCTCTACTACCGACCACTGAGACGGAACACACATGTTATGGAAAAAGCACTGCATCACACTGAAACTAAGCTCAAAACCATTTGAGGCGGTGCAATATGCTGAGAATACTAGCGATGATATTGTACAACAAGATACCATTACCATACATTTGAATGAAATAAATACATAAAAAGTTGTAATAATTAAATGCAATAAAAAATAAAGTAGAGGTGCGGTCAGATTGCAATTTAAATTTGTTACAGAAACAATTGATAATTTTTCTTCCAATTCTAAGAACAAAAGGACCATCGTAGTACCGGTGCGCGGATTGATATCCAACTATTCGCCACATGTCATTTAAGTCAACGACGTCACGTGTCACGCACGACGTCCGACACAATAATTTTTATGCGGGTCAAACATCCAATTGACGACCGATAATACAAACTGAACATGATCGAAGTGACTTTTGACAATTAACTGTCAATATCGAATTCAAATAGCTCTGTCAAATAAATGACAAGCAATATTCGCCGACAATAATAATTGAAAACGAATTAAATTTCAGAATTTTATGTAGGTTTAATTCGATTTTGTGTTGTGTATTGATTTATCGCGTTTAAAACTACCCTCCAGTTTAACTTTTTATTACTTTTAATATGACAATACCATCACCAGTCGTTAAGAGTAAATCCACTTACCTGCGAACCTAAAGGGCACAAAACACGAAATGCGATACACACAAAAGTAACACTTACGACCTAGCAATGAAGTTTACATTGACATAACGCGTACATTATTGTACACTCTGTGACCCAAGTTGTTGTTAGAATGATGAAAAAGCTTCTGAAACTATAAATACACAAATGACATGTTAGTGTTATTATTAACAGATGTTTAAACGAATATTGAGTCTTATTGGGTAAGGGACACGATTCTAAATTGTTTGGGGAAAAGGAAACTGGTAATACGAATAAAGGAATTCTATGCTATGAAAGTTTTCCGCACATGTGTCCGATCCTACATTTCCTGTCCTGCTCTTCGTTACCTCAGTATAAACGCGCAGGTTCACTACCACCCTGATCGCTTAAAACTACTACTACTTACTATTACTACTATTTACTACATTTTTTTTCTATACGTTACATAAAACAATTAGTATGGTATAACGGTTCCAAGATTTTTATAGGTATAGGTGGATAGATGTATAAAATGGAGGTACTTTGATTTTGAAATATAGTAGAAGAGGGACGCCATTACTACCTATTGAGCATAAAAAGAAAGAACAAATTGCATCATATCATAGTCTGTATGACTACCTTCTGACATTATTAAATATGTTTGAATACAATTTCTCCTTTAAAAGGCTTTTTTAGGGTGTATGTTTGCATGAGTTAATACTGCGATCGTTTTTAAATCACAATCATAATAAGGTAGTGGTGGTGGGAGGGGACATAAGTATGACAGGAAAGCGCGATGAATGGAAGGAAAACACATACTGTACCGACCCCAGATAACTGGATAAGGAAGATGATGATGATGAATCATAACAAAGTAACAGCGGCAGGATCAAGGGCAGCGGTGGGATAAGGAGCAGCGGTGGGATCGTGGGAGTTGATGTGGGATGGCGACATGCCCCACCTCTCTCTAACGTTGTTGGCTTGCCGCCGCTCTCTCTCACGTGCTGCCTTCGTGTCCGGATCGGCGTCTTCCTCATCGGCCGAAGAACAACTGTACATTAGGTATATTTTGTTATTACACATAACATGGAGATAAGAAAACGCCTGATGCTAAACAATACTGTGTGTGTATATTTGTGGCAAATTTATTTACAAATTGTTAAAAAATATGTAGTTATAAGTATGCTTATTCATTGTGTGTCTGTGTTTGTTTCAAATAATTTGAACGTAAAATAAATTTTGTTTTCGACATAAAGATATTATTACATTAAATCAATGTTACAAAGAACAACGCTCTTCAACATAAAGATTTGGATTACTTTGTGTTAAACATTTTTAATTTTGACCAACAAATCAAATTAAAAACAAATATGCGCTCAACCGCATTGGAAGTCAGTAATTTTGAAGAAAATAAAAATAAATGTATTATAGTAAAGTAAATAGATAAAATAAAAAGATCATGATTACGTAAGTAAATGTAAACTTTAGGGCTGCAAAATGAGGTCTTAACCCTTTTTATACGATTGATCGAAAACCATCACTATTATTAAGGGTTGTAGTGATGATGGTAGTATCAAGACAATAAATAATAGCTCACTTCTTATGAATTTAGTGAACTCCACCCATCGTCTTCAACACATGTAGCCTGTAGTACAAGCTTATTCTGCAGGTTGTCATATAAATTAAATGGGTTTTAGGACAGTCGTAATGTGAAAACCGCATTAAAATCGGTTCAGTAGTTTTACGTTTTCGTATCGCTTGGATGAAATTCAGAACACATAGGAGACTTGTTTCAAATCAGATTCAAATTATTATGTTTTTTGTACTAATATTTTAGATTGTCGACAAAATCGACGTTGGATCTCAGTACAATGTATTTCGCTATTTTTAAAGTTCACAAACACGAAACAACATCCAGCTTCGTCAACATAAGGAGTACGGGTTTGAATCTGATGTGGGAAATGCAACAAACAAAGTAAAGTACAGCTAAATACACAGTAATAAGATGCAGTATCGTCCTCGTGAACATTTGAATATATTTATGTGTGCATGATACATTTTAACTGTACGTATTTTTGCGTTAAATTTCGACACAACCAGATGGACAACGGCCGCGGCGAGATTTACAATTAAAGCGTACAATGAACGCGACGATGGAAGTTTAAAATCTCATGGCACAATGTCGCGGTCTAGGTGTGGTGGTCGAGGACGACGGTGACGGTGGTACTCACTATCGCCGCGAGCGCTTTCCGCCCGACTTGCCGGCGAGCACGTCAGCGGAGCCCGACGACGAAGGCTTCGAGTCCAGCCCGGAGTCTGGGGGCTCTTTGCGTTTCTCTGTCGATTTTCACATAGAAACTAGTCGGCACAACGTGTAATCCACTGCTTTGTAATACTCTACAACTAGTTAAGACTGTTATGGTAGATGAAAATGACCAAATTCCATTGAATTTTTAACATACTGATGTGATGCGAGCCTGGTGTTCTAACATGAGGCTTAGTTTAGGCTTAAGAACCAAATTTGTTTTGGTCTACCCATTTTTTGTTATTAAACAATTTAATTTCTGTATGAAGATTAAATAAGTTTTTTCGAGTTTGTATTATTATTTGAATATTAAATAATTTTCTTTGGAGCGTAAGGGGCTTCATCCATCTTTAACCAACCCCCTCCATTAATGGAGTAACCACGCTTAATAACTGAGAGGGTAGTTTTGACAACTTTAAGAGGTCGCCGGGTCTGCATCGCCAAGTTTTATCCCACTCAATGGTTGGGTTGAATTGTAACATTTTTTCACTTGGCTAGGTACTATTCTTCTTCTAAAAACAACCGTGTAAATTTTTTTACGTACGTGCGTTGAAGGTTTCAAGTAGCAGTTAAAAAGCTCCCCGTTTCGTCTTTGGTCGGGTTGCGTCATTGGTACTTTAGGTGAACATATATTTACTTGTTCGCTATTGAGATACAAAAAAGTGCAGCGCTTCCGCGTAACTAAAAATTTTTTAATGGAAAATCACCGGTTCAACTTTTAAAACTCGAGAAAAGTTAACTTGTTATATAAAAGGGAAACCAAAGTAAGACCATTCCATACTATCAATTCGATACAATTTAAAGCTTCGTCTTTGAGATGTGTAACAAACAAAAAACTATTCAAAAAAGTTCCTTGAGAAAATATCTACAGGGACAATGATAAATATCAAATCGTTCCATTTAACTAGTGAAGCTATCATGGCGTATAATTTGCTCTCTTTCACACACGAATAAATCTTCTGTACTCGTAAGCGTTGCTTCATCTCTATCTTTCTCTGTTTCTCTTTCTCTCTCTCTTCATCTCGTTATCTTTCTTATCTTTCTTTTCCTACAATTTAAAATGAATGGACAGAAACATCAACTCACTCGTGTTCGGTAGTAAATGGCGCTCCATCTTGACCGGGGGCTCCGTGTGGAGATGGGGGGGCAACGCACCTTGCGCGCCCAGTCGGCTCACTGGAGTTGTACACAAACGAACGGTTAAACTTAACATTTAGGACTCCCTGCGACATGGACACACACAACCGACACATCCGAGATATATTGTCCCGGCGTATTGTTTTTTTTTATTTTTAATACGTATTGGTTTCGTCTGCAGCACGTCGGCCTAATTGCACGCTGCACGCACTCACTCGACCGAGACGGGTCACGTCCAACGCCTAAGCTGTACACGTTCCACGTTACCTGGCGCCGCCTGGTGGGGGTGGTGGACGTCCTGCGGGTAGAGGTCCGGCGCTTCGGCGTGGTTGCGCAGGACGTTGATCGCGTCGTCGAGCCGCTCCTCCATCCTCGCGCCCTGGCACAAAGGAAGCGCTCGTCAGCTCGCGCGCGCCATCGGGAAATTGGCGGCGTTAACACAAGTATGGAATGTTACCGCGCTGCTCGGACGCCATCCATCGACACGGCTCAACGACCGCTATCGAACGATAACGACAACGTTCAACGTGCCGGTGAAAACAATAACGTTTTTACAATAAGGTTCTAAAGTTGATGCGCGAGTTACCTATCGGAACTTTTAAGCGCCGCGTTAAAACACAGCTTATGGGTGAAGGATGTTATAGTATATATGAATATATTAATGACAAGGACGCCTGGAAATAATAGCGTCGAAACCAGTTCCGCGCGGGTTTAAACTTACTTTGTAATTGCCATGTGTTGTTTAAAAGGTGTGCTGAGGAGTTGCTTTCGCCGTTTCTTCTCCTCAATGTTAAAGCACCTTTTCGAAACGGTGGTAGAAGCAAAAAATGTCGTGCACAAGTGTATTTACAGAATACCTACATTATTAAACGATTTTGAATTTTGAATTGTTTGTTGAACATGGCACCGGTCTAAAATATTCCACTGCCGACCACGTCCCAACATGTCCCAACTCGATCGATCTTACGTCTGAATAGTGAAGGTCGTCGACCAATACACACGTGTAATCTGCACCCCGTCCGTTGTGGTGCAAGCAATATGATTTTGTAGTATAATTACAATATCAATATCAATGAAGTATGTACAGTCGGACGGCCACACTTGCATCGATGGAGTTGCAAACTTGCAATGTCCTTGTTTCGTATGTGTGTCGTGAGGAAATCACACATGGCCAAGGAAAGAACCACATATCTGCCATACGTTTATCCGTCCTGGAAACGAAACCCTGAATCCTACGCTCGCCAGGAATGGACGGGGCCGCTGCACAAAGTCGAAGCGACTCGTTTGAGAGTCAGGGCTGGCAACGGCTACATTTTTAATCTCTTTATTTTTTCATACATCAAATACATACTAAACACCGACTACCGGCGCTTGCTTAGTTTAAAGCAAACTATATTATTACAAGCTAAAAAAAAACAGCATGCCACACTACGGACGAACGGTTTAAAAATCACTATAGCATGCATCTGGTCAGGAGCGATCGCAAGGGGATGTGATTCGGGCATTTAATTACAAAGAGTTCTTGTACATAAAAATATTTATACGCCATCAACAGAAATATGTCTCGTTGGTAAAGTCGGGTAAAATTTTGTCTTAATCGTATCCAAAAAAAGGCGGTCCCCGTAAAGACGGTATCCCTTACACTCTACTTCTTTTATACAATTACTTCATACAGTAGAAATTTAAATGTAGGTTTTCTTTTTCATTCAAATGCCATGTATGGCGCCATAGTTGATTTTTAAAAATGTATTTCATGTCCATCTAAAACCTGTGACCTGTGTGTGTGTGTGTGTTATGACAGTGTGTGTACTTACCCCGACGTCGCTGTGCTCCCGCAGAAACACCATGGCCTCGTCCAGCTGCCGCTGCTCGGCCGGCGCCCCCTACACGTTCCGTTGTGTGTGTTACCGCGGCCAGGAGGAGCCAGGTGTCTTATGGAATTTAGGCTACGGTGGCTCGCGGGCCTCGAGGACCCGTGGTCTTAATGGACCCGTGTATAAATCGAGTGTGATGCTTACGATTGATGTATCGAAACGCTGATATTTTGGACGACAAATTCGAACAGATCGACCTACTGTACTGTTAATATTTGTAATTCGGATACGTTCTTCAATGAAAGCGTTTCAATAATATAATTGAACAATTTAAACCTATAAGTCACGTAAAATCGCTAATAGCATATCAAAAACATATAAAAAAACACCCAAACTAAAGTGCCCTTAGAAATAACGGTAGCAATAAAACACAGGTCAAGACGCCCGAGAAGTAATTTTAAATTATATAAAAAATTAAAAAAACAATTACAAAACAAACGTAAAAGCTACACCTACGCGGAGGTTAACATATTCATGTTAAGCACACGAAGTTAAGAGATTATGAGAGGGAAAGAAAAATCACACTAAAAAAACTACACACAAATATACTATCTACAGTCAGATTATACAACAGAAAAAAGTTTTAATATCATATTAATATCGGCCCGCTAGCTCCACACTGGTCGCGTATTAAAAAAATAACACAAAAAAAAAACAACGAAAAACAAAATATACAATGTATAAAACGTGGATTAATATTGTGTATAACAAAAATTGTCCAATTGTATTGTATTGAACATTAGTCCACGTTTTCGATTAATATATGAAGATCGGAATGAAATAAAATTAAACAATAAATCCAAAGCCCAAGTATTCAAATTATTCTTGACGTATCTATTCGGCATTTTAATCAGACCGTTTTTAGAACAGTACTTTGATTGGTTTCAAATTTGTAAGCCGAAAAATCTTTGCCATTACACATATACATAACTCGAATTTTTAGGAGCATTAGGAATGTAATATGGACAGAAAAATATTATTGTTGTAAAATTTACACAATTTATTATTTGTGTAGGATGCCAAATGGATATGTACAAGATAATAAATATTGGGTAATAAAATAAATTATACAGTTCAAGTAATCTGTCAAGATTATTCGTAACAAATCACAAGGTTTTATTGAATCTATGTGTAAATTAATTTTATGTATTCATTTTTATTTAAATCTGACAGATTTAGGACCAATACAACTTATCAACAACAAGTGCAATCATAATAAAATTTATAAATATTACAGGATATATCTATAGAACTTTAGAACTGAGTTGCAGCGGAAAAATAATTAAAGCAAAATTTAACAGTCGTTTTATACATTAAACAGATATAAAGAATTAGTATATTAATTATACAGCGTACAGATAGATATTGTTTAGTTGGGAAACATGTTTACAAATTGTATTATGATATGCACTTCATTAAAAAAAATCGTTGTAAATGTACATGCAAGAATGCATGCGTAAATAATTTTGAAATGAAAAATTAACAAATCTTCAAGAAAATGATTATTTACAGTTACTTAGCGGTTGGTAGGAGCAGATGAGACTGGTTTATAGGAATTGATATTCTATTTCTTTTAGCTACCGCGTACATCATTTGATTTTAATCTCACTCTGTTTCCAATCAATTACCGTACTGATAAAAAAAAACCCCTCCTCCTACCAGTCGCCACTCCCTCGCGTCTCCGTCGCCCCTACTCACCATGACGGCAGGCGGGAACACACCGACGTGCTGGTGTCCGTTCGGTATAACGGCGGCCGGCAGGGGCGCGTGCGGCGTCGCCGCGCTCGGCGGTGACGACACGCCCGTCGACACCCAGCTTTGCTGCTGGGCCGACGACGAACGATATCAATATAATATATTGAAAGTGAGCAGCGTTACGATCGAAACCGAGCGTTATAATCGTATAAATTACGATGTAATCAAAGTTTTAAAAGTTCATTCGTATGCTGAATGGCGTCAAGACGGTATAATGTTAAAGGAGTTTCCACATATTATCTAGAAACTCCCCAGTGGCCAGGTGACTTTTGAAGCTTCCCCATCTCATAAAAAATAAAACGGAAGGTTTAACATTAAGTTGTTACATTGGTTCGAGAGGTTTTAGCGACGTGAGTGTGAATGCTTGTGTCGTGGCACACGCTAGAGTGAGGATGTAAAATGTGTATGTCGCTTAAGAAATTATGACACATCAAGATATGCGTTGCTAAAGACATGAGGATGAGAATGTATAATGAGAAGTATGTGTTGTTGTGCGGTTGTACGTGTGTTTATGCGAATCAATACACAAGGACGTGTGTGACGCGGTATGTGCCGTCGAACACACGAGGGCGTCGGTATAGCGGTATGTGTCGTTGAACAGTAGGGGCGGCGTTTCCCGGGTGCATACCTGTCCGTTGTGGTGGTGAGGGTGAGCGGCGTGCGGTGGGTGCGGTGAGTGTTTGAGCGGCGGATAGAGCCGC
>PDGT01000100.1:664905-753835 GCA_003671415.1 Megathymus violae | reverse complement strand
CATCCCGGATTCCCGCCACGTCACGTCACGCTCATTTCCTGTGCACGTCAAGCTATTACCAACTAGACAAAGATCCGTTTCTCATGCAGTCATCACGGAAGGGAAGATTAGTCATTGATAGCTTTTATTTTATAACGGTTTATCAAATAGAAAACGGTTTATCAGATAGACTCATTTTGATTGGTGAGTACAGGTAAGTAGGATGGGTGACTGCATTCGGTCGATCAATGACGTCAAATTATCGTGGATCAACATTTGTTAAGAATAAAATGGAGCTGAATTAATTGGAGTTAAGAGCGGATAGGAAAGGAGATGAGAGAATTCATTGGAACAGAGTGCTCGACCCACAACTCACTAGGGTAGATAGATAGATAGATAGGACAGGTAGCCCGAATGAGCGTTACATGACCTTCACAGCCTAACATCGACATGAAATTAAACGAACGTGCCTAAGTGAAATTGGTGACCTTAGAGGGAGGGTAGCGTGTGGGGACTGGGGAAGGAATAATGAATTAGAAAGTTGGTTAGCGTGGGAGGAAATGGAACAGAGATGTTTTTGTAAACGTCAAATAAAATATACCCACAAAAAATCGTTTATATAACCTGATAAAATTTCACGCGCGTGTTCCCGCCGATAGTACTTAATGCGCGCTTGATACACGCATTAGATTTTTTTTAAGTGATCGATCTCGTTAAACATCGTCGACCGCGGACGGCACATGGACGAGCAGTACAAAAACATCGCACAGTAGGTACACTAAAACCAACGTCACTTTTGAAGTTATAAAACTACTATCTATGTGCGCTGTATTAAATCTTTCGGTTAGGTTAGGTAAACGGAATATAAGACAACAGAAATTATTGTAATTTCAACTGTTGTTACAATTTTTGTCTGTTGGTCTCTGTGCGTTTAGTTAGCGCTAATCTCAGAAACGGCTTAATCGTTTGCGTTATGGTTTTCACTGATGTATTGTAAGTAAGCGTTACTTAATACTTAGTTTGTTTCATTGCAATCCGTCCGCAAATAAAAAATGTTATGCATTAATTTAAAATAATGCGGGTACTATTTCTTAGCGCAAGGCGTAGTTTCTCCGAAGCGAAGCGAGGGCAGTTAGCTGGTGAACTATAAATATGAAGAAAAACCTACTCACTGACGCCCCACAGCGCCCCTTAGGACTCCCGGTGTCTGCGGGTGGTATGGTCACACAAAAACAACAAACCCCGAAACAAACATTTAAGTTTATGTATACACTGTGAATGACTTCCAAGTCGAGAGTTAATTACTTTTTCCTAAGTAAATGCACCACTTACCATCAGCTAGAATTACAGCCAAGCATTGACTTATAATGAGTCAAAAATAAATTACATCCTTGCTGAAATCTAAACCGGGATCCCTCGTTCATCGGGCTAGATCACTACCAACCAACTAAGCTAGAGGGTCGTTTATTGAAATAAATTTTCAGTCATTTTTATTTCAACTAATTTTCCATTCTATAAATGATAAATTTTTAAGTAAACACTTCGTATTATGTTTAGCGGTATCTCACAAACTATTATTTTTAATTAAAAAAAAACGGTCTCGTGTGGTGTGAATAGATCCAGGAATATTTGCAAATCTCTGTGGATTATGAGTTGAGACTTTCACAAATGTTTTCCTGACATCTACGGATTATGGGACTTAATCTCCAGCTGCTTTTTTTCCAAAATTTTAGCTCAACAGAACGACGTACTCTTCAGATTTACGCTTGACATTAATATAATTCTATGCCAATATCTAGAAGTAGTTCAGTGAATTCAGAATACAAGGACGAACTCGCGCGAATCATGGCATGGGGTTCTTCAACAAAACGTTTAAGAGATCTCTTTCAGAGCCGGCAATGTGTTAGGGACTCTGTACTTTTGAGTTGCAAATGTCCATACCCGAAGGTGACTACCTAACAGGCGTATCGTTTGCTTGTTTTAAAGTCCCGCAACAACTTAAAACCATTCGGGGTGACTCTACTAATTAAAAATAACATTTCTTTTCTCAGCCACACTGTACCAAATACGAGTACACATTTATTGAGTTAACGTCGATCTTAAGCGATCGATACATCAAATAATGGCAGAATTAGCAGGTGGTTCTACACACGGTGTGGAGCCATTCGTCTCGGAGCGGTTCCGATCGGTGCGCGTCTCCGGGATCGTGTTACAGAATCCATTAGGGTGGGTCGGGAGCGTCCCGGGCTATCCGGTGTCGAGTTGGATAAGATGAAAAAACGCAGGCATGGATACGTTGTGATATCGACTTATAGCACTCTCAACACAAAATTGCCCCGTCGATGGAATTACACAATTAGTAGTAAACATAATCTCCCGGCCCTCATCCCAATCATTCGGGGTCGGCTCAGTGTGTTCTTTACTTCCATACATCTCTATTTTCCGTCATCTCAGTGCACACATCCTTAATCTCCATATCGTCACAGTCCATCCACCTCTTCTTCGGTCTTCCCCTTCCCTTATATCTATCCACTTCCATTCCCAGCATTAGTAGTAAACAATCTCACATACAATAAATGTCGAGGTGTGTCTACCGCACGACGCGACATTCTTAAGTAGTTAATGAAATAATATTTTTTCCATGTTACTTTTTACGACCACGTTTCGAAAGTCAAACTACGCCATCGGTCCAAAAAATCCGTACCGTGAGTGGTATCGGAAGAAGAAGCGGCAAAAAAGTCCCGAGGACGGTTTCTCTCCTTGTATTCTTTATACTCGACTGTCTCACTTTTCCACTTTTGGGGCCTAGTGGAAATATATTCTGAGTAGGACTAAGTACCTTGTGCCCTTGAACAAACTTGTCATGCAAGTTTTGTTTCCTGTAACTTGTCTATACTAAATCAATCTTTCTTATATTTAATTATTATTTCAAATAGATTCTCTACTATTAATATACTAATATACAAATCTGTTGACATTTTCGTGTACCTATGTATAGAGATAACTCAAAAACAACTTGACCGATCTTAATAAAAATTTGTATGTAGTGAGAACACGTGATTGCGCAGATGATAGGCTATGTAAAATCTACCTATCTATATAAATCTGTAATGCCTCTCCGTCTGTACATTCCATTTTTTTGTCAAATTTCAAAATAAATATACGTTTTATGGCACACTGACATCAATTTGACTTTGTCTATATGTCCCGTTATAACTCAAGAGCGGCTCGACTAAATGAATGAATGAAAATTGATACATAGTGAGAACATGTGATTGTACAGATGATAGGCTGTGTGAATTGTCACGTAACCTAATGATGTGTAATCACAAAATCACAAAAATTATAAATTTAGAATAATCATGTATATATAATTAATAGTCCAACCCAACACGAACGAAGAAGAAGCGGCCGGTAACCTCGGTGCCGAACCGCACCCAGCGTTTGGGATTACGCTGTAGGTATTTACGATTAAAACACGAATACCCTTTATTGTACACCGGGAAAGAACAGAAAGACATTAGTAAATATTCAATAAATTCAGTGTTAGCAAAATGCCGGCCTGATCGCTGAAAGCGATCTCTTCCAGACAATCTTTGGGTAGCGAATAATATTATATAAAGACAGAAAAAGAAGAACAGGAATGCACGCACAACCATATATTGTATATTTACATACTAACTTACAAACCTGCGATTACTTCGAGACTTTTTTGGCATACAAACGACACCGTAGGTTCTCCGCACCGTCGAGGATACACCGCAATGAACAGATCGAAAAAAATATTGTTACATCATAATTAATCCAACGTCCCCGCTCCGGCGGCGCGGCACTATTTCTGTAACGTCTATTTACTAGCATCGTGCAGTATAATTAGCAATACTAATTTCGAAGGGCGTGGGCGGCGCTGGGCTCCGCTGACCACGGTGGTGACCAGCGCGACTCAACTCACTCAACGTGCAAGTTTATGGTTTTATTTTTATGTTTATTATGGCAGATGAAATGTTAAGTAATTGTTGAAGGTGAGGACAGACCGAAGTCAAATTGAATATAGTTTTTTCGTGAAACTAATCGCTCATAGTTGTATTTGGAGGACCACTGTTGGACATAGGCCTCCGCTAACTTGCGCCACTCTGACCAGTCCTGAACCCTGAGGACATACGCTGCCTTCTCCAGGTAGTCAGCACATGTAGTCAAGGTGCTGGACATGTACGAGTTCATGATAAAGAACAGTCAAGCGTAATCCGGAAACAAACATTAAATTGTAATATATGTATAATAAGGGGACGCTTGGGTCGGGAATCGAATCTCCGCTCGGCGAGCAGACTCGATAACATACGTGCTACAGGACACACGGCGCAGTGTCCGTCGACACCGAGCCACCTGCCAACATCACGAGTAAACTCACGGCCCTCGGTTCGTCAATCAACAGACGTATCTACTAATGGTTCAACTGCGCGACATTCAAGTTATAAAACAGTGAAATTTAAACGTCTTTCGTCAACACACGACTCGTCACTCAGTTATTCGACACTGAAGATCTGGACTCGACCCTTACAAAGAGATGTAGTTAATTTTATCTAACAGTCCATCATACGTTACACAGACGACACCGCGGTCAGGTTATCGTAATACGTACCGTGTTATGGTTAATTTGATTTTGCAAATTATTTGCATATTAAAAATTTATTATCACTTTCTTCGGTGAAGGAAAATATGGTATCGGGAAACTTGTACACGTGAGAGTTCTATATAATGTTTGCAAGAGTGTGTGCATTGTTCATCGGCATCAGATTCTGAAAATTGACCCAAGTCCAGCAGTGGGAAAAACTTACACCACTGTAATGATCTTATCACGGAATCAGTTAAAAGTAACGAGAATTAGCTCGCTGGTCAATAACTGTCCTAACACCCATGTGAGATAATCATGGAGTCTCTCTTGAGTGTGATTTATTATTGATAGATTGATGAATCGATCAAACTCGAGAGAGACCCATCATATTTTTCACCATCGAATGATAATTCAATTTACATGCACACAACGTTGAAAAACATAGATGCGTTCGTATGAACCTCGTGTTTAAATCCACTAGGCTTCATCGTATATTATTAGCTTAACACGTTAAAGTTTGGAGCTTTACGACGTTACTATCTCGAGGGATGTAGTCTTTACGGAAATTTCCTTGAATCTCAATCGATTACGAATACGACTGGTATTCTGATCAATCCAAATAATGTTCGCAAATCTGAAAAAAAAAACTATGTCCGTTATGTTGTGGGCTAGGATATTACGACACTTGATGTTAGTGACGCATCAAATAATGCCTGCTGCACCAGTTATAGGAATTTAGAAGTATTTTAAGAATTCCGCGATAAACTTTTCAAAAGAATTTTTCAGCCAAGGTAATATTGTTACTTTCTCAAGATATAAGAAAGATAAATTTGCACAGCTGCAAAATTTAAATTTACGACATATTAATGTTAATATTTCAAAACGGTGTACCCAAACTCACCCCACTTTCCTGCGACGTGGCACCGGGCGGCAGCCCCAACTCCTGGTTGTAACGTCTCCTCGCACGATGCCTGAGCAGTGCCGACGCGTCGGGCTGTCCAAATTGAAAGATCTGCTCATCGCGCCCGCTCATGAACACCTTTTCACTGAACTCACTAAACTGTCCATTCTCCTGGTTCTCCTTACACTTCGCACTTATGAAGTCCGTGCTAACATACTCCGGGTTACCGCCGTCCAAGATCTCGGAGGTGAGCCGGAGAGAATCCGACGTTTGCCGCAAGTTGACGTCAGAATCCGTGCGATAGTTTTCACATATCTGATTGAAGGTGTTGAAGTATTCCGTCGCAAGATCCGACTTCGGCTGGTAGATGACGTCGGTGAGCGGCGGGGGGTCCGCGGTGAGGAAGCTCGATTCCATGACGTCATGCCGCAGCGCCATCGTCTGTGCGCTTGAACTTGACCCCCTTGCACTTGGAACGCATCACTCTAGCCTAGATCGTTCCTCCATTGCAACAGTGGGTCTCCAACCTACGATTTATGCACTCGTTTTTTCAATTGTCTGTGTTTACGTTTCGTTCGATGCTACGGTAATAGCAGCGGTTAAATTGAATTTTATAAATGCTGGTAACGCGCTCTAACAAACTCTATGGATAAACGGAAATTACTATCTCTAAGTTTAACATTGAAGTTAAATAATTTAATATCATAAACACTTTGGCGTTTGGAAACATAGTGAAAAAATTAAAGCAACAGAAACAAACAAACTTCGAGATGAAATATACCGACTGTAACTGGTGAGATCAAAAGCAGACAAATCACTGTAGACAAACGAAAATAATCTAAGCACCGTAGACCACCGGACGAGTCGGTCCAGAAAATAAGAAACGAGAAATGAATTATGGGAACAGACCATTTCTAATCCACCAGACACCTTTCGTCCTGAGGGAGAGCTGCCGTAATGCTGCCTGAACTTAACGGGGAACCGAACCCGGACAATGAAGACTCAGGTAGTTGGGGCGATGGTCGATCTCGCAAATGTATTGTTGAAGATGACGGATTATGTTTTACAAAACTGTTGCCGATCACCAATATTGTGTTACATTTATGATTACCTACATTAACAAAGATATGCCGATTTGAAGTTTCGCACCTTTTGTGTTTCGTTGATGTGTCCAACAATCTTAAACATTGAACGTTCTCATGTAATAATATCGCTGACACGTAACGATTCCTTCTGATTTTATCTCATGCATAAACATTGAAGCACTGTTTTTGTTTGTTTTTTGTTGTTTTTTTTTGTTTGTGTTTGTTTTTGTGTCAGTAGTAAAATATAGATAATATTTTGATACAAAAGAAAAAAAACTGTTCCTTAATCGATAACTCGTACAAGCAAAATTTCAAGAACTACAACACTTGAACATGTTTAAAAAATTTGGATCGAATGACGCATTCATTATGTACCGCAAAAAAGACATGTCACCGCTCCCCAAATGACTGCATATTTTTTTTACTAACGAACCGATTCGCCGTCTAAGGCTTCCTATAGAACCAGAGACCCGTATCGGAGCAACCACTCAGACACCGGGTAAGGTTACAACCATCTCTAGGGAATACTTACGACCGATATCGCTCGTGTTTTTGGTGTTCTTGGAAATTGCACTTTTTAGGAAAAGCCATGTTATAATTGATGAGCACAACGTACAAGGAACATTTACTCACTATTAATTCACTAAAAATATTAATGTGGTGGTCACAAGTTATGAGTTATTAAAGTAAGTATCTTTATATGATTAATATCAACAAACTTCGCTTCAGGTCAGAAAATTATAACTATGCAACGACGAAATTATGACTCACTAATGTGGCTTGATCCCAAATGACCATCGGCAAATCATGGGTCTTTCTTCGTCATTAAGCTTCGTCCTTAAAAATATCTAGCACGCTACAAATATAGTGTCGACTGGTGGATCGATTGATAACCGAAATGGATTTAGATTATCCATTCGATTAGGCCTCATGCGATGCTTATGGAGTACGCTATCTAACGCTAATCTAAGACAACTAGAAAGACAGACGACAGCGTGACGTACGAAGCAAAGTTCATGAAATTTTACGATCACCTATGCAACTACTTAAAACATGCGACATTGCTACCTCGAATGATTAACGATTATTGTTCCGAGTCTTTATAAAATAACACCAACACACACACACAAACAGTCATTCTACAATACAGGGCAACAGGTAAACACTGCGAAATTAAAATTTCCATTTGGCATATTTCAAGGGATCAGTTTATGTCCTATTATCTTTCTACCTTACTGATACGAAACATGCTTTAAAGGAAGCAACGTTATAATGTTATACAATATAACTTCTTTATATTATTAAAATTATATAATTAATATTCAATCTTATGCATATCATAAAATAAGTAATTTCATCTGTTACATAAGTAATTACATCGTGGTATAAAAAACAGTTTCAGATATTTTAGTTCTTCCAAAGTTGGATTAATGATACATATCGACAGATGAATGATTCAGATGTCTTTATGTATTAAGAAAGTCCAAATCATAAATGGAAACGCAAAAGTGAAACCAAATCATTTCACCGTCTGAACGCAATCTAAAAGATTTTCTCTCAACAAGTTCAAAGGGCCAACTTAATAGGTCGCCGGGCCACCGGTAGTTGGTCGACCCTCTCGACAATTGTCGCTCGCGATACCACCACTGTGGCGACCACCAGCGTGGCGCAACCCGACACCGCTCGTCAGCTGATCGACACGCTATGGGAACATTGTTCAACACTCCTCCCCTTCCCGCTTCCCCTTTCCCCTCCCCGCTCTCCTTGGGAAACGCGTGCAAACCGCTGACTCGGCCGAGTAGTCATGCGAATTACGTTGATCTCCCGGGAGTGATTTTATATATTCATTGACCCCAATATGTAAATATTGAACTGACTAAACATTTTTGTTCCATGAAGACAGGTCTAGTAACAACAAAAACGAATGTTTATCAGACAATCAGGCACTGCGATCATTACTATCAAGTCAACAGCGACGTGGCAAGGTCTGTGTCTGTGTGTCTGTCTCAACGCGACGATCTCAAAAATCCGTGGATCACGTTTTTTATGTTGGTATTATGATATTTGTTACATGGATGATTTTATGTCACGGATTTGCATGACTTCTGTGAACATGTGAGTGATTCAAGACAAAGAATTATTCGCTCGATAAAGACAACCGCCTTGTCTACTTCTATACTAATAATAAAATTCTAACTGATCGCTCTCTGTACATGAACGATGTATGAGAAATAACATTATTACGGGCCTTTATTAACGCGATAGAACACAAAACAATATTTTTTAGAATTTTTGTCTATTTGTCTGTGCGTTTTTTCGCGCTAAACTCAGAAACGGCCCCACCGATTTCGTTCTAGTTTTCACTAATGTATTGCAGTGAGCGTCACTCGATACTTAAAGTTTGTATCGTTGCAATCCGTCCATAAACAAAAAAGTTATAAATTAATTTACAATAATGCGGGTACTATTTCTTAACAGTTCGCTAGCCTCGAATACGATTTAAGACATCTATAGGTGCGGACCTCATACATATTAATTGTAACTGTCTGGAGTAGGTACTCCAGACTTTGGATACCTTACGACGTTGTATTCTTCCGTCCCGGCGCGACGGACCGGGTCATGGCGTTCATTGGGTCGGTGTGAAACACAAAATTGGATCCGCAACACGAATCTTATACTACACTGACAAAAGCACGATCAAACAAATCATAACGGATTATGTATAATCACTACTGTGTACGGCTGGTGAGAGGTCGCCGAGGTCGTTCGCGAGCAGCCGTCCCGCGCGCACCTCGTCGACCGACCGCACGTCGGGTGACGTTCACGGGGCCTTCAATTTGCACCGACGTCGAACTACATCGACAGACCTGTCGACGTGTCGTCATCACCGAACGCCGTATATGTTCATTCGCGTGTTTCCGTTACGTATGCTTGATCGTTGAATATCGTATTGTATGCGAGTGTCTTGTTTGTCTGTTTGAACGTGTTAATCTCATGGATTATTGCATGGATTTTCATGCGGTTTTTATCAACAGATAGGGTGGTTTGGGCGGAAAGTGTAGGTAAATGTGGAAAATTTGTAAATTCATAGACGCCTGCTGTAAACGGTTAATAATTGTTGTTACGAACGGAAACATGTTGCATGTGAACGTTAGTCACGATCATATTTTTCGAAGTTAAAACACCAAAAATCTAATATACCACAAACAGTAAACAGGCAACGTCTGAATGTATGTGTGGTAATGATCATAACTAGCATCCTAGACACCCGGCTTGCACCGACGTTTGTCACGCCGAGATGATTGTGGAGGACCTTAAAAATGATTGCAGAATTACTACAGATACTTCAACCATTTCTGCGAGTTGTTTTTTCTCCAAACGTGCAATATTAATATTTCGATGAGATCTGAAGCGGTGTCTCGTCTTCGATTGATTTCCTGCCGTACTTAAGGAGGTTGTGCCACTCGTACACGATGGTTTTTTTCTGGACACGAGTCCCCGTAAACAGTTGACATCTGTTTGATGAGTTTTTCGTTCAAAGACTAATGTCCTCAATATGATAATGTTCGTTATATATACTATTCATTGGTCACCGAACGCCTCAGGACCTAATCGAGCGCCACCACCGCCCTCCATCCGCGCCATTCCGCAAACTTAAAAACGCACCGTCCAATTTGACGGAAACTGATCCATTTAAGGCAATTGACGTTATCCTAGATTATAGCCCAAAACATAAGTTCCACCTGTGCCAAGTATCATCAAACACTGTTCACTAGCTTTAGTGTTGTATGTGTACAGACAGACAGAGAGAAAATTTCTAAAAGTATCCAAATTAACATTCGCGAAATATAAAATTTTAAAATTTCTATTCTATCATTAGTATAAATTCTTTACGATACCGACCAATCATCTAACACCAAGCATCTGTGTATTAAAGTATTCACCCACTCTGAATTTCAGCATACCTCCCTTGCCTTACAGTTATATAAAATAGCACAGTGTCATTTGTTTCAATGAAATGCTTGCGAGTCCGGGGAACGGTGGGACCGCGCGGCGCTCCCGGTCAACGGCTTGATGCGAGTCAACGTGTGGACGACGGCGAGTGGGTGAAATACATACCTCTCATGAAGCAAGGTATGCTAAAAAAAGCTCTTTTTTCTTTTCTTCCTTTCAAAAATTTACAGATAATAAAATGCAGATACAAGAAAACTAGTTTGACGGAAGATCAAAACGGGTAACATGGACAAGTGAATGGTTCTTTTTCTTTTGGACGGACACATTGAGAGGAATCATGAAAGAAGAGAACCGTAAGAATAATTAAGCAGTAGTATACGGTATTGTACACGGGTGGGGTGGTGGTGGGGAGGTCAAGATCCTGCTCGTAGACTTATCAATAAGTAAGAGATGATGATAGATTAGTGAATTTAACGTTTGATCTCGGTTCCGTTCTTAACCACAATAATTATTCTGGTACAAAGAATAAAGCGGGAGTTGGATATCATAATAATAAAATAAAAAAACAACTAGATGTAATGTCCTAAATTTTATCTACTTTTCGCTTAATTCGCAATACATAAAAATAAATACAGATTTTATTGTTTTCAAAGTTGCTATTGATATTAGTACTATCCCTAATATTTCCCACGTTTAATTATTATTTGTAATTAGAAATAAATTTATTCACTTACAAAAGTTTACCGCAGTGAATTAATGGGTTTTATTTATGAATAAATAATTCCGAGGACAACATCACCATCCTATAACTCCTGTAATTATCTATGCTATTATATATAAATCTGTAGTGTCTGTCTGCTTGTACATTACATTTTTTGTCAAATTTCATGATTTGTATCGTTTTACGACTAACTATCATCAATTAGACCATTTTGAATATTTTTCTGTTTGCCTGTCCGTATGTCCCGTTACAATAACTCAAGAACGCCTTCACCGATCTTCACTATGATTGCTATGTAGCGAGAACTCATGATTGCGCAGATAGTAGCCTACATAAAATATCAGTAAACCTAATGATATGATGATAATCGAAAGAACTCGAATGGGGTCACTAGTTTTATCATAACACTATAACGGACCCGAATCCAGAGATAAAATATTTCAAGAAAAAAATTCAACATTATTCCTTGTTATCGATACAAAGTCTAAAACATTTTTTTTAAGTTTTGACCACTTACATGTCTGTCTGCCAGGTTGTCTGGTCACGTATAGCACGAAAACCACGGAAAGATATTATCCTTTGAATATTTCTAACTACTCGTAACTAATCGCAGCTTCGGCTGTTGTGATAAACGGATATGTATCAAATTAATTGCAACTAGAAAATCCCTACGCTGAAACAATGCGCGTGCTAATTGTAAACGTAACGCGGAGATCATCTGAAGCGAAGCGAGGGTAGATCGCAAACTTCACATAAACACACACATAAATACACAAACACACTCATAAACTAATCATACTCTGACGGCACAAAGCAAACCTCATAATTATCTGAATGTTTATGTGATAACAATTGAATACGAGCGCATTGAACGCCGCGTTGTTTCAGCGGTTTATACACAAACACGAAGGAGTGCAGCGACTATATTCCTTCGTCCGAGATGGTGTCGACCAACGACCCACATAATCGTCGAAAGCTCAAGAAAGCTGGACGTTACGCAACTTCGTAAGCACATTTCGGTCAGTTCGTTAAGGACGATTGTTTTGCGGTGTCCGACGCAAGTTTATTGGACGACTTTGGAATTATGAATGATATACATTGCACCAGTCCACGTGGTGGTGACTGACTGCCGCGCGAAAGGGTTCCCGATGCGACTGGTTAGGCGAGGAGGTTTTGTTAGGTAAACAATTTACTTAAAAGGATATCTCTACGAAATAGTCGAGGAGGTCTTTTAAAAATTTGGTTCTGAAAATAATAACCTATAAAATAAATATATAAAAGTCTATGGAGAACAAATTTGATATAATTTTTTTTTTAGTTTTCCGTTCCAAAATTACCGTCGATGAGTGAGTTACTAGTTTAAATTTTTCCACGCTTTGATCATTTCTAAAGTACGTTTCATCAATGGATCAGCCGAGTCAATTTTCAACATGACCATCCGGAGAAAACGATGAGTGACTCACAGATGCGTGCGTGTACTTCAATAAGTTTTCAATATTTTTATGCGATGGACAGGATCCCTCAATCGATCCCCGGAGATATTCACCACTGCGGATGAATTGCACAAGGCGAGGTGCCGCCCGTTAACCAAAGACGCACCAGGTGTGCCCATGAGACAGGTGAACACGTGACCCACAAACTGCGCAGTACTTAAAAACAAACGTTTTCACGTATTAGAATTTAAATTATATTGGCTCTCGAGCTCCGGCACGGGGGCTTGCGACACGGCACCTGCCAGCCCAACGGTTGCCTTTTGACCGGTTTGGTTCCCTGCGCGCGTGTCTCGCTCTGACCCGAATTTTACGCCTTCGTGTCGCCCGAGTTCCGAACATATTATTCCGTAGCGACATATTATTTCGAACACGGCAACACGGGTACGTAAAACTGCTTTCACATGACATATCCCCGATAAGAACGCAACGAATAAGTGGCATTGTCACAATCACAACTCATAAGACCTACAGGTGCACTTACTTACGAGACATCCGAACAACAACATCAGAATCATCACCAAGGCGCGTAATTGGCCAAGAATCAAACTTTAAATTCGCGTTCGTCTGCCTCTGCAACATTTGCAACTGAACCTCAAAAACACTTCAGAGTTGACTTTCAAAAAGAAAGTTAAGTGACAAGTTAGAACTTTACCACCATGCAAGAGCATCGTCGGAATGTACTGGGTGGTAGGGAGCTTTGTGACCTCTAGCAGGAAGGACCCTGCGCCATTATTTCGTCCTTGGGTCAAGTAGGGAGCATCATGAACTTCTTTTTGTAAACGCCTTAGACTCGAAATCAGCGGAGATAGTTGCACATTAAAACTACTCCACAATAACGAGCATCGAATCTCGCATTGCAGATCATTACTCTTTCTTCGTAAATCCATTCATGCCCAGGTGGCTCGAGTGCAGTTTCCACGTGACACTGACACCACGTGCTCGCTGTTTGAATGCGCGATAAGCCACAGCTCATCGACAGTCACATCTGACAGGTGGCGGCAGGACATCTGTGCTCGGGGTCAAGGACGCGGACGCGGTTCCCGGTTTATTCACACGGAAGTAGATTAGCGTACCACCTGGTGGTGACTTGTCAATGCAATCAATGTAAACAAACATGAAAAGAAGGTATCTTCGTTAAACATTTCGTGCAATGTCTTGAATTTCTTGCACCGATCTGACAAAGATTTCTCGTGTCATATCAGAAAACTTTTTAAACAATATCTATCAAATTCAACCCGGTAGCCCAGTTTCTAGGCCTTAAGTTTTTGTGACATCATGAAATGTGAATCCATTTCATCTGTCAGACGGGAATTTTGGTGCGGGATGATGTGTGTAAGCGCTCATTTACAAACGCAGATGCGATTGGCCAGTTGTTTATACACACGTCACGATAAGGAGATCCCGGGCCACGTGGTGGCTACCATCTGACAGGTGGCGAGAACGCCGAGCCCGCGGCTCCAGGACATCTGCATCGAGCGGGTCAAGGACGTGACCTGTGTTCTGTAGACTGATAAGCTCATTAGCTTGTGATTTTCTTCTGTTATGATATCTGGCTCTGTCGAAAGACACCGGTGGAAAGGCGATTACCGCGCTTCCTTTGTCAGGGGAAATTCGTCACGCAGTTCAATAGTGAATCCCCTTGATCGATTGTTGGTGCTGTTGTCTCAGTTGATTGTATTGTCTCGTGTATACGTCGATGTCACCTGCCACAAACAAAATTATACCGACACCTTGTCGCTGATAGTTTGTAATCGTTTGTAAACCGCTGATGAGTTTCGTATAATCGTTGCATAGAACGTTGGATTCGCAAAATATCAGATCAGAAAATACTTTTAGAAAGCCAGCAGGAGAACAAGCGGATACTTTGTTTCTTGACCGTCCACGCAATGATGCTTTTGGTGTTACGGATATCCATGGGCGGTAACTTCCAACACGTAGCGCGTCTTTTTTTATATAACATATAGGTATATATTGTATATAAAAATTTGATACTAAGTTGTGATGATGTCTAACATATTTAACGGACTCATAAAAGTCTATCCACTCTCCTCATGAAAAGCCGTACATAATAAGTAACCGGCAACACAGACGCGGGCAAGCTATTCCAGACCTGTGCAGTGCGCGTATCGAATGAGACAGAAAACCGCGTCCTCCGTACGGACGGGACTCACAACGTAAGGATGGATACCCGCCCTACGTCCGGTTTTTGGATGAAGGAAGGGCCATGGGGGATTTATCTCGAATAATACCTGCGTACACTCTCCGAAATGTACTTAATAGAAGAGGCTGGCATTCCTGCGCCTGTGGGTTGAAATACTGAAAAATACGTTTGTGCATTTTTGACGACCCCATAGCCCAGTTGGTAGTGAATCTGCCTGCCGAGCGAGGGGTCCCGGGTTCGATTTCCGGCCGAGGCAGACATTTATGTGACAGATAAATGTTTGTTCTCGGGTCACGGGGGTTTGTGATGTCATATTTGTGTATGTCCATGTCACCCGCAACACAGGGAATCCTGGTGCGGGGGTGTGAGTGTGTACATGTTTATTTATTTCTATTTATTTCAACTGTGTTTAACCTCAATACGTCAATGCCACCGGCAACACAGAGCGAACATGGAATTATGTTTGTTGAATTAAATCGATCGGGCCGCTATAAAATATTCTTTCTAGTTTCCGATGAATCCACAAGTAGTTTTTTTTTATTTATCACCAATATAATAAGATTATTTCCAAACCGTGCAAGTTATTAAGCGACGCGACGATCACGTAATTAAAACCCACCAGCGAACGGCCGCAGCCGCACGTCCTGGACGGATAGTTAATTGGTGGAGCGACGGCCGCGCACGGCTGGGCAGGTGATAATCGTAATTATGTTAAATGGTCACATTTAACTGCGATTTATATGTGTTTTGCAATCTATCAATACGTATCGACGTTGTCCGCGCTAGCAAAGGGCGTGTTGCTACAGTTTTTACTACTGCAAATACAGATTAGTGGGAGAAAAAGCCTCCTCGCTACGAGTCGAGTTTCTACTGGTATAGATGTTATAGGAGAGAAGAATATCCTAAAAGCCAGAGCATTACACAGAACGGTCGGATATCTTTATCGGCCGACATAGGAAAAAGAAACCGCTGGTGAGAGGCGGGCGTGTCGCAGCCATTGTACTTTTAACTATTATATAAAACTAGCTGGCCTGACAAGCGTTCTGCTATTTTTGAGCATGCAAATGCTCATTATGCAAATATTTCAATTGTTTTAATTTGTAAATATATATCGGCCATCCACCTTCAATTCACTTTCGAAAATATGGTGCTGACGATCCAAACACGAACGTATTTTTTTTTACCTGGTGAGAGTGTCATTGGCTTCTCGTATCTTCACGCCTAAACCTTAATGTTGTTAAACTGGACTCGTAATCTATGGACGATGTAAATCGTCTCAGTTAATACGTGTAATTAATGTTTATTATACCGCTGTCGTAGCCACGCACGTGACGATGCACACGCTGGGTGCTTGACGGTCGTAGGATAAACGCGAGTCAGCTTACTGCAGCCGCGAGCAGGGGAGCAGATGATGGCATTGCTTGAGCGCTCCCCGGTTGGGAGGTCGTTAAGTTGTCGGTACCATTGTTATATATTTAAACAGCAACAGTGGGCATACATCGGAGACTTTGAAGTATAACTTCACACAAAAATCCTTCTACCGCACTCTCACAGGGTGGTGATTGCACCGCGTAAGGTAAAGAGCGTGTTGACACTAGGCGTTCTCAAATACGAAGCCGTTATTTTGTATACGTATCGACAATCTCACTCATGGTACTCGCGATGCATACCGTGGGTATCTGCATCATAGTGAAATGCGTATAGTGCACGTAAAATTTTAAAATATCAATTTACACAAAGTAATGTTAAATTTTGGTCGGTACAAGGGATGTGTAAGTAATTCAATACATCCGAGACGGTGTGTTTATAGGGTGGGTGTATCGAAGGGTGTAATTGAGTTTACACTCGAATAGAACATTATTTTACAGGTGTAAAAAGTGTGTAAAACAATAACAACAGATCGAACTGACATCTTTTTCGCATTTCGATATAACAAGATGAGTTTTCAAAATCAACGTAACAAGCTCAGGAAAACTTACACCATGTCCTGTTTATACAGGACTTAGTGAATTACAATTAATGGAGTACTACGTCCGAGCGTTAGCCAACCGAGTGAAAAAGGTCTATGTCCAATCCGCAACAACAATGCCTCCGTTTACCTAACCTTACAGGTTACACTAGCCCGCGAGACCGGCGCGAACTACCAGGCGATCATATTTCTAAAGAGCATAGCAACATCTAACACCGCTGGGCAGACGGCGAGCCGCCGTCGCCGGTGCGTCTTGTGTTTCTCATCGTTCAACAGTTCTTCAAACAAGGAAACATAATAACGATACGTGGTTATATCTATCTATACCAATAATAAAATTCCAACTGATCGATTTCTGTACATAAACGATATACGAGAAAAAATATTATTACGGGTCTTTATTAAAGCAATAGAACCCAAAACAATAGTTGTTAGAATTTTTGTCTGTTTGTCTGTGCGTTTGTTCCCGCTAATCTCAGAAACGGCTTAACCGATTTCATTCTGGTTTTCACTTATGTATTGTAGTAAGCGTCATTTAAAATTTTTTGTTTCATTTCAATCCGTCCAAAAATAAAAAAGTTATGAATTAATACATGTACCTATTTCTAATTCACAGAACGAGACAAACCAAGAAAAATTCAGATGCTATCTTTAAGCGTAAGGTAGTTTTTCCGAAACGAACCGAGGGCATTTACTAGTTTTATACTAAACATATATATACAAAACTATGTCGGTAAAGTACAGATTAAAAGAATACTTTGGACGTAACGAAGCGAAGTTATCCTTAAACACTTGTATTTTTTGTACTTCGTTGGTAAAGTTCAGTATTATACTCGTATAACCTACCTGAATCAGTGTTAATGCAATAGAAGAAGAAGAATAAAATAAAATAAACATAAAAAAGATAATAAAATAAAATAAACTTTAATAGAACTCAAATGAATGAACTCAAAGCGAGTACTAGGTGAACATAACTTTGAAGATCTTGTTTTTTTTTAAATGTCACTGATCTCGCGTCGAGGAAATTATTACTCATTCACAACCCTCACGGACCGCGGATAACAGATAGATCTATGCGTGCAATGATGTGAAGAAGCTCAGTGGTGGTTCGACCACCACAACTGTGAACAACGCTTAGATAGAGACAGAGACTGGACGTAACAGGGTACGACTGAGGAGGTGCATGACAAATTATAGAGAAAATCATTACTAGGCGCTATCTTTTCGAAGGCTTTCGAACAAAATAAGAACTTTCGACATATGGATTGAAGACTTGCCTATCGCTCAACAAATCCAAACTGGACCAGCGTGGCAAAGCGCGCTCTATCTAGAGACACTGACAAAATGCTTATCAGGTAAACTTATATATATTTTATTAAAACCGATTAATGTTGCAACGAACGTGTACCTACGTTGATTCAAAACCATTCCATTCCATTTTTTGTCCCTGTTTAATATTTATATAAAAGTTTCAAAATTATTTTCACACACACATAACTAATTGAAATTGAATGTATTAACTGTAAATAATATGAAAATCTTTTAAGATATTTTTTTATCAAATGTCCGAATAATTTACTCGATCAGTATATTATATTATTAAATTATTTATTAAACAACTAAAAACTAATCAAATGTACCACTAATCTTCATAAACGTAATCGAAGCACCAAATAAGGTGTACCAGGCAATCATGATCACAAAGTGGTCTGCCTAACCGTCGGTCACCAGATAAAGCAGACAGCGGGTCGCCGCCGCCGCCGTTGTGGCTTAAGTTACATCTACATCCACACACACACACACACACACACACACACACACATACACATACATACATACACACAAACAACAACAAGCACAGTCCGCGTTTAGCATTCGTTGCATGTGGGGGCGTGCCACATTCCTGCATTTTAATATCTAGCGAGCTGTGTCGCATGTAATTAGCTCTCGGCCGCGGCCGCGCGGGACGAGTCAAGTGCTCGAGCTGACGATTTAATTAATCTAATAGTTTCAAGAAACCTCCCGTCCGCGTCGTTGTTCCTGTTATCTGCTGGATGGGTAACTAGCAGCCGGCCGATGGTAGAAAGTACACCTTCCACCGAAGCCGTACATGCCACTCTCCAGTTCTGCCGCATTGTTCTTACCTTTGAATTGAAAAGGGGTTCAAGGTGTAAGTATACAACAGATTACATAGTTACTTATTCAGGCTAGCTCAGGGGACAATTCCACCTGGACAGCAGGAGTCAGCAGGACGCGTTGCCGATGGAACAGCCAGCCGAGAGCTTTGCCGAAGCAATTTGATATTAAATAATATACATATTATTTAGAAAAATTAGGGAGATGCGTTCAGAATTTGACTTCAGAACCCGCGTATGTAGGTTTTGAATACGTTTGTAGAACCATACGAACGGAACGCCTGGCGTAGGAGAATGTATACAGAATCATCTCATAAGAACCTTTGAAAATTTCGTTTCCAGCCTATTTTAAAGTATGCAGTACATCACACACTCAAGCCGCGAGGCTCTCCGTCACACGTCACGCAAACACCAAAACACAGGCCGGACGCGAACCGGAAGCTGCAGCGCCGCGGTGTCGGGTGTCGGGCGGCGGGATCGAACCCGACACCTCTGTGAACGGGCCCGTCCGGCGCACGATCACACGTGATCCATGGTATCGAGAATGTCAATGGATGTTTATTTATCATATAGCATCATGTGACGTATAAAGGGTTAGGGAAGTTTCTCACCTTCCGATGTAGTATGAGGTTTGAATTTTTTTTTTAATTATATTTATTTGTTTCAGCTAAAGAAAGCGCAGATTGTCGCGCAGCAGCGGCAGGTACTATAAATAACAATACAAGGTAAAAATGACTATTATTAACTTTGAAAAGAACTCTTTTACAGAGCACTTAAAATCTTTTCACTTTAAAAATTAATTGCGAGAAAAACGTCAAACATAAAATATATAAGTAAAAATTCATTCACATTTCACAGATTTCATGCCTCGTACGACTATCGAGCACATTGGAAATGAATCTACGGAATTAGAAAAAATATTTTTTCAAAAAGGTTACATCGCTACAGGGCAAATCCTTAACCCGATCGTCTTTGTTTTAGGCTCACATTGTAGCCGACTAAATTATCCAGAGGTGTTTTTCTCAAATTTTTGATATCATTCTTCGTTTCCAAAATATCGAGCGCCAAAATAAAAAATTCGGAAAAAATTGAATTTTTTTTTCACTATTTCGACCATACCTTTTTTCGTTTTTAATTTGCTCGAATAATTCTTTCTGCACCTTACAGCTCTCGTGAATACGCGTCTTTTGAGCCTTTTTTGAATATCATATCTTCACAACTCTCCGAGATATAAGGGGATCGCACTTTTTCGTGAAATCGGAGCCTACACAGGAGCGAACGAAAAGACATTTCCAATGTCAAAACATAAAATGTCACGAAATAATTTGCAACACCTTAACGGGCCGATCTCAAGGACTAGTGAGCAATTTTTTGTTTTGCAAGCCCTTACACATATCAAGTGACCACGGTAGATGGATTAGAATATAAACTGAAGAAATATATGAATTCACTATAGAATGGTAGTCTCATACTTTATAAACTCCTGTTTGATATCGGTCAGTACGAATACAGTGAGAAAAATAATTTTTATTCTGTAGAAATCGTGTTCACCCCTTTTCATGCTTTATCACTTTATTGATGTCAATCAAATAAAAACACGATTTATTTGTTAGTTATACAATAACAAAACATAAAATATTGACGATGCTTTGAGTGTCTAACGTCATTGTGATCGACTCGACCACCGACCCACATCGGAGCAGGCCGGTGGAGAACGCTCGAGGCCTCCTCGATTAAGTGCGGAGGCCCGCACCCTCCGTTACCCCGGTGAAGGGTTGAACCCATCCGTACTACTGAAACGCTAATAATTACATACCCTTACACTGAACGTAAAATATTCAACGAAAAAATATCTAATTATCCCCCCCATAAGGAAAAATAAAAATCATTTGTTTGCACGTGTTTACGTATCTACGAAACAACCGTTCACAACAACCGTGTTTACGGGCCGAACCGCAACCCCCAGCACCACAATGGAAGCACCTCGCGGCGCGGCGCGGCGCGGCGTCCCCGCGCTCCTTATATTAATATTAACCCACGTGACGCCCCACGTCGCCGCCCTCACAAACAGGTTCAAATCCAAAATCTTTAACGCACCGTGTAAATACACTTATACGCGTCACCTTGTCGCTTCTACTTGACTTTCGAGAAAATGATTAAACGGCGAGGAGACGACACGGTGAGAGATCCTTCTCGGGTACTTCGTTTAAATCAACGTTATGGCAATTACAATTCCAGCGCGGAATCGTTACTGATACAGATACGTCGAGAGGTCGAGACTGCCTCGTCATTCATATGTATATATCATATGTATATCATGACACCGTGTGAGACTGTACCAATACTGACGATGAGACTGCGACGAGATCAAATTTTTTAATAAACATTGCGAACATCAAACTTCGTAATCGGCATATGTAAAAGTTATAACTAGTTTTCGTCTAGTGGTTCAAATTCGACCACAATAAAATAATATTTGTAACGTGGAATGTCAAAAGCAAAGAAAAAACATGTTCTCATAAGCCGTTCCATAAGAAAACATTTACCCGCGCAAACGTCTCCGGCGTTTGAGCTTATCGGTGCGTCCCGCATGTCGAATTAGGTTTAAATTGGCCAATCAGGATGAGTGGCGGGAATATTTTAGCATTCACTCCGGCCGTTGGTTGGTGCGGTCGGCACCTCCGCTATCCTAGACAATTGTAATAGAGAATAATTACCGAGATTCGCGGCCTGTTCAAGTCGCGTTCGTGGTTGTAATTCTATGGTATCTTCCAGGATAACTGTTTTATGTTTGCGTTTTCCAGTTTTTACCAGAGTTCTTTTGATTTTAAATTCTGGTGTAAAATGTTTCTATATTTTGTTACCCGTACCATAACCGGCAGTATTTTATTATTCCGTTTGAAATGTTACGACTTACAATTTCTGAAAATATCCAATTTCTAACGCCACTCGCCAGGATCCATTTCATATGACGCGGATTCGCGGAGTACTCAGAAACCCAAATGCATTAGTCAATAGATTTGAAATTCTTAAACTAGATGGCGCTGCACAAACTTCCGAGCCGAGCCATCGTCTGCCGTGCACCGGGGCCAAATTGGCGGAGTATTTTAGTTTCAAATAATTACGGAATTCGGTACCGTTGCCATCGTAAAAGACTTTCGTTATACCATCACCATATACTTCGCGACATCCACATAATATTTCGAGTCCGGCCGGCCTCTGCTGTATATCTCGCGGCTCCGTCGGAACGTCTAGTCCCCGTACGCGTATTAAATATTTATAAACTGTATAATGGAACTACTTATTCATCTGCAGCTATACCATAGCGATCTCCGATACTGGGAAGTGCGTCGGGTCGAGTCGACGCTATGTGGGTTAAACAATGCTAAGGATGTGCTCGGCGTTCGGTTCCCACCCACGTGCGTCGGTGCCTGCTACCGGTGTTTAGGAAAAAAACAAAATTAGGACTCGGATGATGCAATTGTTATTTAAAACAATTTAATCTACAAATTGATAAGGCAAGACGAGAGCTGGTGGACGACGTGACCGGCGAAATGTTGCGTGTTTGACAGAAGGAATGGCGAGCTGGATGAATGATGGAACAGAACAAATCGCTAAATATTTTGTTAAAAGTTCGAGAGAGACAGATTCGGAGTATGAAAATATTTTTTTAATCGGTTGATTAAAAAAAACTCAATTCGATTGTATTTTTTTTATGATTGTTACGCAGAACTCCCTTATTTACAAACTAATTCGGAAAATTTATTTCTTGTGTGTGAAGGTATACTTCCCGTTTGGTCCCGCTTAAATTAAAAAAAAAATACTAAGATCTTTTTCAAACTGAAGTCAGGTTTTTTGTTATCATCTAAGCTATTTATTATAATGTTGTATATACATAAAACGGGACCAAATATGAACAACAAATATAATTTAGAATCTTTAATATATTTAGATTGTAAAATATAGGTTTAGAGGCCTAAACGTATCATCTTGAATTTATTGTCTTTCTCTCTGTCTAGGTCACGTATGACGCTAAAACAACTGAGCAAGTTAAGATAATTGTCGGTATATATATACCAATATTTTAAACTTATAACTATGCGTCATCATGTTCACACTACGGGATTTCCGGTGGAAAGGCGAGAGCGAGATACTAGGAACCAATGAGGGCATTACACAACATCATTTTTTCCAATAAAAGGGTTGGTTGTGTGGTGTATGTCAGGTATGAGAGGGCCGAACACGAGATGGGATGATTTGACATGCCATGAATTTAGTAGGAAATTCAGGATCACCAAAATCACATTACCAGATGAACCACATTGCAATTGTCTGATTTTGATTTGACTCGTGGTTTTCCGGCTAGGGGCTTGAGACCCAGTACTTTCTTTCTTACCTAACACCTATACCTGCTTCTCATTTCCTGGCCGACAACGCATCAGTGATACCTTTGGGTTTGCTGATGTCCAGGGCGACCGTGACTACTTACCATCGGATGGCTCGTCTGATCGTTTATCAGCTTAACATAAAAAAATGATTTTATTATGGCTGGACAGGGTCAACTCAAAAAACATTACAAAAAATGAAAATAACACTTAACGTTAATGAGAAAACTAAAATATTTTAGAATCTATATCACGTACCCATTCGCCATCTCAGTTGACAAACAGAACTAATTGGAGGTCACCAATCGATTTTGTATATTGTGATTTTAAATTTACTTTGTTTTCATTTAACATACACACCGAGAAAAATTAATGAGTTAGTTATTCATAAATACTTTATTTTGCTTTATTATTGGTCACGGGAACGTCCCCAAAACGGGTATTCGTGCACCGTATTCTATCACGCTCACGATAAACCTATTCATAACGAGAATGCGAACAAACGAAGCGGCCAACGTAAATAAACACTCCCGTGTAGCTAACTAACACTAAAAATAGTATATTTCCAACGTAAATTATAACACGCTATACTGTTTATAGTCATTGACTGAGAATCAGTAAACGAGATAATTTTATTAAAAAAAAAAGAGCATGGACGGCTCCACGTAGCTCGAAGGACCAACAACGGCTACGGAAGAAAGAGCCTCGAAACAACGTCTTCGTAAAGAAAAGCTTTAAAATATCTCTTCAGCTATACTTTGGACGGATAATAAATTCATTTTTATGTTACTAGTCGACAAAAGAGCTGACGAGTCACTTGGTAATAAGTGGTCGTTGTCGCCCATAGATTAGTAACACAGAAGGCACCATCGAAGTGTCGCCGACCGACAGGAGCGCAGGGGACTCGTATCATAATGACATTACTCATTTAACCATATAACTATATTACAGATAGATGACACTTACTACCTCTAACAAAACACATATAAACCATGGTACATTTAACGAAAAAGATAACCGATACACCTACCATTTATTTCTAGACGTTTACGCATATGTAAAAAAGTATTTAAAGATGATGATTTTGAATTACAATTTCGGATGTCACGTTATCGATTCCATTGCACTGTGAATTTAACTCGTCAGCCTCGATCCTCACACTCGTGGGTGATGTGTGTAACGGGTGAGATTGTGCTGTTTCACCGTTGCTTGACCGCTCTGGCCAGCTAACACCTACCCTCCTTCTAAAGGTCCCGGTCACCCCCGGCATCACCCGATGTCTACGAACGGCGGTGACCGCTTACCATCAAACGTCCGGTCGTCGGACGTCGGACGTCGTCACTCTGATCATTTTTCTATATAAAACGTTTCAACAAACCGCATAATAGATGGTAATTAACCAATGAAACGACATCGATCCAATATTCGCAATGCGCTCATAAAATATTCACCACCGAGAGTACTGACGTGGCCCTACAGCGGAGCGCCACGATGGGAGGAGCCCATTGATTGCAGGCTACGACGGCAACCGTGGCCGCCTCTTGGGAGTCCATAAAGTGGGTTGTCATTGGAAATAGATTAACTTCCAAGAATATGTGTGGTTACATATTATTACAAAATTGTCAATTGTTAGTAAAACTAAAATTATAGAAAAAAGAAAGAAAGAAAGAAAGAAAGAAAGGAAATAAATTTATTCGGAAAATATTGGCTTCAACATAAAATACCAATTTCTAATACTCAATTAAATAATTATCATAAAATTGGGTTGCGCTTGCCATCGTATATTTCAATGAATTCATAGTATGTCAAACTATACATTTGCACTATTATTGAAGTGGTAAAATTATTCGATAATATTTATAAATATTGTAATGTAAAAAGTACAGTCAAACAGGTTACTTTTACATTCTGGGTAACTTTGGCACTTTTGACCTATCACGATTTTTTTTCACTATAGAAAAACGCAAAGGAGAAATGGTAAAATGTAAGGAGGCAGATATTATTGGGGTAATAGAAAATAAAAATGTCACAATTGGGTTTTTGAAAAAAAAAATATAAATTTTTTATGTATGTCAAAGCTTTACATCAATAGATAAAAAGGATACACGCCGTATAATTTCATGGACAAGTACCTCAGGAACTTGTTCTGAACGCGCTCCAGCATACCCACGTAGTTAGCTTCATAAGGAGACCATATGAGTGCACTGTGTTCCAGATGACTCCTGAACAGCGCGTCATAGAGCACCTTGACTGCTGTTATGTTGGTAAAACTTTGCGATTGTCTCAGAACAAATCCCAGGTTCCGGTACGCCATCTTACAAATCTTCATTATATGATCACGATAGTTTAGATCGCTCGTGATACATATTCCTAAGTCACGAATCTGTGTGACTTTTTGCAACGGTACAGCATCCATCGCGTATTCATAGCGTATTGGAGATCGTGCGCGCGTAAATGACATTGCTGTGCATTTAGCTGTATTGAAATAGAGCTTGTTATCGTATCCCCACCGAACTATACAATATTATAAATTGAAATATTATGATTTATTCCACATTAAATATAATTAATATATTTTTAGAGTGTCATGCAAAAGTTACGGTGACAAGGCTATATGTTATGGTACCAACTGAACCGTCAGGATGGTATTTGTACGGTAAAAGGCCGCGTATGTCCAGAACATCGAGTCAAGAGTAAAGCTTACTCAGTTATTTATTAAGTATCGACTAAAAGTTGAATAAAGTTCGAGGCTTGAACGCCTCATGACTGCGCAACATCAGCAGGTAACAAATACTTTAATAGAAACTGGACTTGTTTAATATTATACATATAATAATAATCTTTTATATATTTATCAATATACTGACGATAATAACCAGATTTTATCGATTAAAAGTCAAAACATTGTATCACCTGGCCGTGTGCTGCACAGAGTAGAAATGAACATTATAAAATCACTCGCACTTGGGTTTGTTCGGGCGTGTTTTCGGTACAAGTTTAAAAAAATATTTTTGATTTAAATTAATAAATAAAATAAAAAAAACAGTTTTGTTATAAAATATCATCTTTCCATATATTACAAAAAAAAAACTTTTTTACAAATACCCAATTAGAGGCCAGGGCAAGTTTTAGTAAGGAGGAAGACGAGACGGTGAAATATTGATGCAAAATTTTAAAACAATAAAGTTTAATCTTCACACTATTCTGCCTTACTGTCACGATCCGTTCAGCTACATTTAACAGAACATAGAACTGACAATCCCCATCTTAAGTTCTCACTGTAGCTCATCACCGAACCCCCAGACCGACGTCGTAAAGTGAACACTTAAGTTACACAGCCGAACGGATCAAACAGCTGAACGGCGAAACGTCACCTCCGGCGGCGGCGGCACCGCGCCCGCGCGCCCTGGCCGCCTGCCGAGACGTGACACGCCAGACACGATGATATATCTCTACATGGTTGAATAAAGCTTGGATGTGCAATCGAAGACGTTTGCATAACGTGCGGCAGTTTCGACGCGGTATATTCTCGGAGCGAGAGCCCGATTTGACCTCCAGAATTTGGCCAAGGAACACCGTCTCTCGGTCACGTTGCAATCGACGAGCTGAAGGGCTCGTTAATCGAATCGATAATGGAACGTTCTCGAATGTATTACTCGACAGATGTTAACATCGATTTCGTAGTTCCGATGCGGCGATGATACGACTAATTGACGGTCCGATATTCATCGCAACATTCATTCATGAGATCGATTCCTTGTCCAAATGTATTGAAGAGATACGAGATGAGAGGCTGGCGTCTTTTATTTGGTGAAAAAAATAACGTTCTAAATAATCATCCTCATGTGTGTGTATCGTTATGTACTTCTGTAGCAATTATCAGACAATACGATATTAATGTAATCTTATCAAATTATGTACCGTGATAAATGATTGTCGAGTTGGAAACAAATCGGTAAATATGTGAGATAAAAATTTCGTAAAACATTCGATATTTCACGATAAAACCGTACACTTAGTCAGCGACAAGGAATATGACATGGTAACCGACTCAGATATAATTTCTTTGCTTGTCAAATTAAAAGTTTCATAGGTGAACCGTTCGTTAACTGTCTCATTCAATAAGTAAGGTAATAATTTAGCCAGTCTTGTACGCCAATTCAGCTGTGAAACATGTTCCTATAAGAACAATTGGTTTTATACGAGGTATTTCTCAAACAAGATGCATCTGGATTCATTTTCAAAGAAAGACATCTTCGTTTGGACGTCGGTTAAGAGTACAAGTATTATTATGCAATGCAATGACGACTTACACAGGATGCACATCACATTTCTAATTCCCAGAAATTAATTAATGACTGTGAAGAGAAGTGGTATTAATTTAGCAATTTCAAATTTGACCTCTCACGCAACTGCCCGGTTTCGGATCCGGGATGCGCGTATATATAACCTTTCCAAGTGCGTATATTAGAAATGACCGATCAGTTAGTAACATCTGAAAAAGTGTCAGATGACACCGTGGCATTGGAAGATAGTGCTTTACAATGATCCGAAGGTGCAACGACCATACTTTTTACACAAATCTCAGGCTATGTCGTAGTAGTAGCCACAGCCGGAAAACCATACTTCCGATAGGATGACCGAGCTTGACTCGATAAACTTAATTAAATATCGACCACGAAGAGACGCACACAAAAGGAAACGATTACTCATGCAAATAATGATCCGCCAAGATAATTTTTCTTCAACGATCCTTCATTGACAGACAGGGGCACGTTTAAACAAATTGATAGCGTTATATAAGGATATTATGAGAATTTCTGTGACGTCAAAATTCCAGCGGAGTTTACAATAATAAAGGGCGGATTTAATAGAGCGTGAAGCCCGATTGTCCACATAAACGTGATTGCGTAACATTAACGTCTGTAAAGGACGGTGCGGTTGAGATGGGTTTTGCCCTACCGCCTGCCCCATTTCTTGGAGTTTTAGAAGATAGTAAGGGAGATGAAATAAGAGTGTGCATTTTAATTTAGCCCTACATGTCCTTCTTTTTGAGAACTTAGATAGTTGATTTCAAGAGGCACTTCCTTTATATGTATGTATGTATGTATGTATATATGTATGGATCGGAATATTATGCTTGGAAGAGAACGGAGGAAAGGCGGATGCATGCAGCGGAGATGCGGATGTTGAGATGGATGTGTGGTGTTACAAGAATGGATAGAGTACGAAATGAGTATGTTAGAGGAAGCTGGAAAGTAGCTTCTATTGTGGAAAAAGTGAGAGTTGCCCGTTTGTCATGGTATGGGCACATAATGCGCAAGGAGGAATGACGTGTGACGAAAATAATGCAGGGAATGGAAGTGGATGTATGTACGGAAAGGGGAATACCGAAGAAAAGGTGGATGAACTGTGTGGAAGACGATATGAAGATTAAGGATGTGTGCATTGAAATGAAGAAAAATAGAGATGTATGGAAGGAAAGGACACACTGTGATTGGGATGATGGCCGGGAAATGATGAGTCACTTTATGTGATCCTCTGTCTGAAAATGCGTGCATTTTTTCTGTTGTTTCAACATATGAAATTAGGATGCCTTTGTACTGCTCCTATGGACGTGACCATTTTAACCTCTCACGTAATATATGATGACGACACAAAACATAAGCGGCGCTGACGACAAAGGAGTGACTTAATTCAAAGCTCAAAACCGCTACCCTACTTTAGCTAATCACTTGAGAGAATTCTAACAGTGTTGCAGGATAATCTCAAGATCATATGTAGCCGAGAAGAAAACTTAAACATCTTTTCGATTCTAGCGTGCGATAAGCAACCGAAGCACAACAAAATTAAGACAACAGATTAACTTGTTGGACAGGATTTAACAAATAGCAAACTTACAACGAACAGATTAAGAGCAGTTAAAACTTATTCCAAGGGGAACGACAAAGAATGCAGAAAAATATAAGACTGCAAATAAATTTAAATATAAGAAAAAAAAACCTCCTAAGTCTAGAGAAGCAATTTTTCATAGACACTAATTAAAATATTATTAAAGGCAGTCGCTACACCCAAGTTTCGCGAGCCAGTGTGGTGGTGAGGGGCGGGATGGGCGCGAGACACGATTTACGGCCCAACTCTGGCGGTTATGTTCAAGGATTCTCGTTTCCAGGCCATAAAGACATTATTAAAATATCCTCCTTGTCTTGTAGTTAGTAACTAGTTGTGTACTTACACTGATCGCTCCCTCCTAGGTTGTTATATCCGCAATATTGTATATATCCCATGACAGAAATTGTCTGTCTGACAACGATAATCTCAAAAGCTGATGCATGACTTTTAATGCGGTCTTTATCAACAGACAGAAAGATAACGAGCAAGATTTACGTATGTGTATGAGTAGAGATAAAATATTTAAAGGTCCTGATAACAACAATCAACAATTGTTTCGGGGTGACGAATCGTCAACAAAACGAGGAAGAAAAACGAGAGAAGGTTATCAGTATATAAATAATAGGTCTTTACCTATGAAATTGCAGTTTTTCATGAAATGAATGAAGCGTATTTTTTTTCTATATTTTTTATTTCTATTAATCAAAGTAATCACCCATGCAATCGATGCATCTTTGCCAACGCATTGGTAGCTTATTGATGCCCTTTTTGAAAAAATCAGCTGGACGGGAGGCAACAAATTCTTCAAAGGCATTTTGTACTGCATCTCTGGTATTGAATTTTTTCCCCGCCAAGAAGTTATCCAAATTCTGGAAAAAGTAGAAGTCTGCAGGCGCAAGGTCTGGTGAGTACGGCGGATGACGGAGAACTTCCAACCCCAGCTCTTGTAGCTTACAGACCGTCTGCTGTGCAGTATGAGGTCGCGCGTTGTCGTGCAGGAGCAGTGGAGCTGAACGATTGACCAAAACTGGTTGCAGACGTGCGAGCTTCGCCATCATTGTGTTCAGTTCATGCTCGTCACATTTGGTAAGAAGCTGTGATGAATTACACCCGCGTTAAACCACCAAACAGTGACCATCACTTTTCTAGGGTAAATTTTCGTTAAGGGCATTGTTTGGGTACTAAACCAGGGTCCAATCAACTTGCTGAGCGCTTACGATTGTCGAACAGGATCCATTTCTCGTCACAAGTAACAATGCGGTTCAGAATTCCTTCATTTGTATGCCTGTTGAGCAGTGCAAGGCACGTCTCGACGCGTACTTCGCGCTGGCGATCATTAAGTTCGTGGGGTACCCATTTGTCAAGCTTTTTTACCTTGCCAATTTGACGCCAATGGACCAATATTGTTTTGATGCTAATGTCGAAAGCTGCTGCTAATTCAGCCGTAGATTGACTTTCATCAGCTTCCACAGTCGCTTTTAATTCGTCATTGTCGACCAACGTTTTCGGACGACCACGGGGTTCATTTTTCAGGTCAAAATTTCCAGAACGGAAGCGGGCAAACCAATAACGGGTAGTGCCTTCGTTTGTAGTGTTCGTTCCGAAAACGTCGTTGATGTTGCGTGCCGCTTGTGCCGCTTTGCTGCCACGACGGTACTCATACTCCATAATTACTCGAATTTTTAACGTATCTATGATGACGAAAAATGTTCGAATGCGTTGAAAACAAAACACTAACTATTAAACAAATGGCGATTTTAGAAAAAATAATTCCATGATTTAAAAATAAAATTAATATGAAATTAGAATTATCAGCCAAAAAAAAATATTTTTATTTGAAATGGCCAGTACAGCAGAACGGCAATTTCATAGGTAAAGACCTATTATAACTAATTTATAATTTGAAAATACCTTCACTACACTCTCTTCTCTCATAGGACCCGCAGTATGACTACGACGCCGACTTGAATATGATCTCGTTCGGTTCAAACTATATAACTGTATATTAGATATAACTAACTGTGTAGAACTATAGTATTTGTGGAACCCGGTCCCCATATAGGTTAAAAACCTGTGTCACGGGAAACCAGGCACACAGCAACAATAGTTACGAGTTATTTACCATTTTAAAAGTTGCATTGAGAACTTATGTATGGAAAAAGGGGAATAAACTTGTCTAATAACTGGTAACTTAAAAGATAAAGTTAAATAGTGGAACTGAACCGAGTTATTGATATAACGAGAGGTCTATCCATGGTGAGCATCGCGGTACCGGCGTTCGAGATGACGATCGAACATCTCCTTGTTGGCCGGCAACGCGTCTCCGGCCCGCGCTCGACCACCGCAACCTATACAGTGACGTCCTCACGAACTTTACGGTAATAACGGCCCGCCACTCGCCGGCCGCCTGCCGCCTGCTGCAGGCCGCCTTCGAACACGCATTACCTACTGTTATCCTGGTCTGTATCGTCACAGTTACGTTCCGTTGTATTCTGTTCTTCCGTCACCGAAATCAACCGACAGCGAAGGGATGTGTCGAAATGCGTTATTTTAAACTCACGTTTGAGCGTAACACGGTTGAAAATTGAAATCGATCATAATCGTTAAATTCGGTTCTGTTTCCGAATGTTTTTTTTACTGTTTGCACTGAAGTTCATTAATAGCTACCGAAGGAAAAAGTCGATCGACAAACATGAGCACATTTTTCATTTTAACCCCTGAACCAAAAACAATCGAACTAACTTATTTCTCCAATACAAGCAATAAACACTAAGTAGCTTACTACCGTTCTAATCTGTTAAGTGATCTCGCTGCATGTCGATGTGGTTCGAGCCTCTATATCGATAACAGAGATAGCACATATTCGGCCGCGTATATAATAAAAGACAGTGAAATACGATCTAGTTCTAAATATGTATATAACATTTAAAAAAAAAAACGTTTAGGTTTCTTCACAAACTAGAGTTACTATTCGATAAACTAATTTCTGAACGACATTAATATGAAGACATAGTGTGAGGAGCATATAATAATTCTATAACTAAACACTTTTATATAAAACTAGCGACCTCTCCGTCTTGGTTCTGGCTCAACAATTATCCATCTCAGTAGGTATTACGTAGCTGCAATTCATACCGATCTCTAAGTAGTATAAAACAAAGTTAATTTATATAGCTATGTCCATGGTAAAAAACTTTTCAAATAGATGTCGTGGTTCCATACATACGACACGTACAACATTCGCACTCTCCTTGTATTATTAACATAGATACAGGTAAGGAACAATAATAACAGCCACAATTATATGTTTGTCGATTCGACGTATTATATCATTCATGTTGTTAATTACATTATTACATTGATCGTTTTATTATTAGTGCGATAATTTCACTGCGTAATACTTATAAAAAAAAATTGTAATTATATTACTCTATTATTCCATTTCGTATGACATGTAAGATGTAGCGCTTAAAAATTGCAAACGGCATCTGCTCACAACTCATGATTAAAAACTTTCAGAAATAATAATTTATTTGTAATTAATAATGACCGCGATGTGAATAAGTTTATTACTGTCAATTTTTAATGAAATTTATATCATCAATAATTTAATTTCTCCGTCTCTGTGTGTCCGTTTCACCGGCGTATTTGTACTTGTCAATTAATTTCCTCTTCAATAAAAATTAAACTATTGAACTTCATTTCCAAATTCGTCTCGATCCACTAGCGGTGGTTCGGTGACGGACATTTTTTAATAAAAACAGATCTCGTTATCGCACAGACAAACGACGGAGCGCAGTTAGCACAAGGAGCGCACGGGACGTCGTAGCGCGCACACGCAACGACACGCCCGCGGCAACGTCTGCACTATTGTTATGCAACGCGCACCACACTTCCACTTTTAAAGGAACACGCTCCGTCATGTACCTATACGGCGAAGACAAGTAATGCGTGCTTTAAAACTAGCAACCGGACGAACATCTCTCGCTTCCGACGCTGAGAGAGTGAAACATGGATCTAGCTAGTGGGTGGTTATACAGTGACGCCGGTAGGATTCCCCGCGCATCCCAAATACTGCGAGTAAACGTTCTTGTTGTATCTGAAGACGTATCCGGCACTTCGCGCTCGACGATTCAAATTACCTCTAGCGTTTCAAATTCAGTAGAGTCGAAAGAACATAATGAGATAAAGAATTTCAATTACCTTCGTAATAAATAGGTACCACATCTCTTTAAGCGATTAGGACACGGACAAAGACTCGTTTGTTTTTTGTTGATGTGGAAGCAGAAATTAGGGACGCACTTCTAACTTTCAAATATTGTCAACTGGGAAGTCAAGTCTATTGATTTAAGAAGTATTTGACGACCCCCATACTCAAGCTGGTAGTGACCGGCCTGCCGAGCAACGGACTCGATTCCCAGACGAGGCAGACATTGCTGCCACAGATTGTCATTTATGTGACGGATATTAATGTTTGTAATGGTTTGTATAACCTCAGACCTCTGCCACTTCCATATCAATACACGATATTTATGTCAGATGAATCATCCAGTTACATCCATTATACTTGTATTAAATCGAACCTCATAAAACTTTAGAAAACAACAAAATTGAACACGCTGGTTCAACTCCATTATCGAACAAAACAAACAATTATGCTGTCTCGCATTATAAATAATATTATAATAAATTTTATAGCATGTCATTGGTGAACATTTATATATATCAAATGTGGCATAATTAATTACAGAATCAGTTCCATAAATTGATAAAGTTTAATACAAGTTTGCGCGAGCTCCACTCAATCTTTTGCAAAGATGCATTTAATTGCATTTAATTTAATGATTTAGTGATTATGACGGTATTAGTCTTGTTGTAACGTCTCAACAGTACGCAGTTATAAAAAGAATCAAAGTGGTAATAATAAAACTTCAACAACTAGATGAAACTCATCACAAGAATCCACTAAAAACATACAAAATGTACCTAAACATTAACTAAAAATCCAACGCGAAGTCTACCATACCCCCGACAACTTTGAACCCGCGTTCCGACAACTGCGAGCCGAGAACAGAGGAACGTACGCACCACTTCCCATTCAACCGCCTGCAGAGCGAGAGCTACAAACAGTTAAAAAGCTCGCTGCACCGCCCCTTATCTTACCGAAACAATGGCAAACGATACGTAAACACACGAACACAGCGATTTGTAACTTTTTAACACGCCTCCGATAACACTCGGCCAGAGAGTGGAGCGAACGACTCGACTGGCGCTGAACACTGAGACACAAACTTTTGGACGCGCGAGCGACGGCGACGCGCACGGCTCGACGCGCTGGCGACTACTGGCTCCGCCATGGCCGACCGCCGCTCACTTCGGCCGGTGGGTTGCCAGATGCATTGTTATCACAACCCCACGTCGGGAGATATAAAACTTTTGCCGAAGCTTCGCTCAAAAGATTGGAGAAACAAAGAAGCTCTTTGAGTTTGGGAAAATAAAAAATTTATCACCGTACAAAAATAAAAATAAATAATTTAAAAATGTAATAGGTTAAAAGTAAAGGTTCATTTCAGTTATTTAACTAATCTCCACTTTTTCATACAATTGCATGTGTTATATTATTATTTAAAATAAATAATCAAGAACTGCACATATTATAAAATTTTGAATATTTAATTCACACACACACACTACACATTTACGCAAATTTTCTACCGTAATTTATAAGATCATTAATATTTGTAAACAAATCTAAGACGATCATATAAACACTATACAAATGCAACTAGTTCAATAAAATGTCAGCCCCAGAGTTCTCCACTGGAACATCCCAAAACTCCCCAGGCCGACAGCACCGAAAGCTCCCCCGCACAGGGCAACCCGGCGCGCGCTGTTGCCGCTCCGATTCGCGCGGCCGACTCGACGGCGCGCACGTAACAGTAATGAGGTTAAAGTTTCCGAACACAAACTTTTTTCTTTCAATTTTCAGTACCGAGCTTATAGAGACGCGCCTGCTCCGACCAAAATGTAATTAGCCGTTTTAAACGGGAGTTTTTTTTTCATATGATCGCTGCTCCACGGAGTCATTGTGCAGGGACAAGAGTCGATATCCGTGTGTAAACTTTCGACGATCTATATATTGACATCGGCGTTTGAATGATTCAGCTTTGTAAACAATCAAAGATATGAACATTATTATAGGTCGAAATATTTAATAATTTGTATTTATTATCTCTACTTTCTCCCATTCTTATTTACCGCATTCTGCTTTGAAACGACAATATTTCCAACTGAACAACTTATTGTTGATAAGATCACTTTTTCCACTTTACAATTACAACCGCTCCCGTTAATCCCAAATGTAATAAACAGTTACAAACGATTCGTCGTCGACCTCGTTCAACCGACTCGTCGTCGACGTCACCTGGCGCTTTGTTTAATTTCACGGCTTTGTTTAGCTTTATTCTTTTCTATTGTAGCTGCACGTAATCACTAAACGCTGTGCGATAACAACTAACTTGGAGCAATTGTGTTCCATATGAATATTTTCATATCAACCCATTAATGCTATTGACACGTAAAGCAGACACGATCCTCTGTCTCAAACGACCCGAGTGGAACTTTATAATATATTTTTGAAAGATATTTTTTGTATTCACTTTTATATAAACGTGAGAATTTGAGTATAGAATATTCACTGGCACATTCAAAAGAGTGACGTAAACAAAATACGATGACCTTGATTCAAATACTACTCTAGGACATAGACGTACCGATGTTCGTACAAAGTGGATGAAAAAAAAAAACAAGTAAACAGCCATGTGCCCGACAGCCAACACGTCAGGCAGCAAACAATTCGATTTAATCAAATAAGTTTCCTTATTCAGCTTGTATCAGGAACTCCTGTGTAAAATCCCATGCGTACAAACCGATCGGTTTGTGACGAAGGAGAATCTACATACAAAAATAAAATACAGAAAACTTTTTAACAATATCCTGCAACAGCATCGTGTCTCTTGCGTCGAAGAAACATTACTATAAGCAAAAGTATCCAAATATACGCACGAGCGACACGCAAGCCTGCAGGTCCTGCGACACGCGAACATTTCTGTCATCGTTTGTAGTCTTCAATGATGACCTTTTCGAAACTGCAGCGGGAACAGAAATAATGTCAGTAAGTGTATTTACAACATACATAAGTGATGAAAAAAAAATTGGTAATCGTCTATTCCTTCATAGGATTGTCTGATTAATGATTTCGTCCTGAATTGCCAAGCATTGATATGAATAAGAGCGAAGCATTCTATTTGAGATCGCGACGAGAACTATTCGGTAACTTCAAGAATTGAGGTTGTAACTAGAAGATAACAATGTGCCATAGTTTACCGAATTTAGAATGACCTGATTGTCGCAGCTCCTAGTTCCTACCAAATATACCAACAATGAAAACTTCGAAAGTAAGGCCGTCGGCTCGTGTCCGTTGCAAATAATCGTCCGAGTTGAGTGACGTAGCCGGGAGCTGGAAGGGTGACCGTTGTGAGCTAAATTTCTTTAGCACTTGAGCACTTGAACTGCCTGAGAGCCGTATTGGGGGCCTTCGGTGGCATGAGGCCTTCCGATTCTCGGGTTGACCACTAATTCCTGCACCAAGTCGCACAGGATTAGTGTGAGACTACTCTCCGGGTCTCTTGAATGATCAGGAAATGCTCGGCGGTGAGCCGCTCAGATAATTTTGTCCCTATTACATTAACTCACTCGATCGTTACACAATACGATATTGCTTATTTAATTCCACCGTTTTTGTTCCATTGCAATAACTTTTTATGTCACCAACAACAGCCATCTGAAAATAACGACTGAAACCTATTTTATGAGTATCTAAAGTATAGTGCACGTATAGCGGGTTGGGATACTCATACTTTTTACACATCTCCTTTGTAAAAACCGATAGCACATTTGTAGGACCAAAAGAAGTAATTTCTTACTAAAATTCCACTATCAGATTTGGTATTTGTCAACACACATTCGGGAAATGTGATCGAGTATACTTCAAGCCTGTCAGATGTAAAAGACTCCGATACCAAAAGAGGATAATTAAAAACAAGTAACCACTTGCAGCCAGTTCATCGTGAGTGAAATTTCTTCGAGCACAAAGCTCATTACAATAAGTGTACAATCACAACCTCCCCCTAGCATACGTGTAAATATGACGCCACAAACACAGACAGATAACAGAACAGTCACATCTAATAGAGAGAAACTACATACCAACGTGACCGTCGGTGAGGTTCCTAATCGGGAACACAACGGCCATATACCATCGTGGCTCACAATAGCGAGATATATTTGGCGAGGTTGCTAAATTAATGCGCAATTTTCTAAGCGAATGGGTACACGGATATATTTCGATAATGAATTGTGACAATAAGCTTGTAATATGAAGCTTACAATCTAAACTGCTCTGAAAGGAATCACGGCCTTTTGGCAAAACAAAGCCACAATTATGAGGTTATACTAAAGGCAAGAAGACAACGACAAAGTGATGGAGAATGCCACAAGGCCAGCGCGTAGATTTTTGAACAGTTTAAAGAATTGATTAATGTAAAATCTGTTCTAGATCAAAAGTAGAAAATGTACTAAATTATAAAAGTATATATTGATAGTGGTGTCGGCATTTGGGCTGTTATTATCCTGCTAACTTTTTACCGTATTGGGGCGGCTTAGAATACTACCCCCAATCACATACTCGCAGAACAGGGTGTTGTAAGAGGCGACAGAAGCCAGCCTACTCGGTGGTAGGGCTTCGCGTTTCGATTATATTATCAGTATTATTATTAGGTCATTAATATTATTACTGGTATTATATATCTATCCGTGAAGCCTGCCTGGCTAACTACTACCCTCTTGCTTGAGTGAGCCGCCAAACGACTCGTCGTGTTGCGGCTGGGAGCTTAAGAGGCAGTACCTACTTTCTAACCTTCTTCTCATTTCCTGGCCGACAACGCATCAATGATACCTTTGGTCTTGCAGATGTCCATAGGCGACGGTGACCACTTACCATCAGGTGGCTCGTCTGCTCGTTTATCGGCTATTAACATAAAAAAAAACACGATAAGTTTCGCCAAAAAATCATGCAACCAACTTTCAACTGTCAAAGCGTCGCTAACTCGGTCTATTTCCGACAACAGACAACCATAACAGTCAAGATCGCTTACATTCTGTGACCTTTGGGTACTAACATGATTCTTAAGAAACAAACCACCTTCAATCACACAGCCAAGCAGAGATAAGGAGCTGTATGACGCAACAGCGAAGCACATTTCAAATTCAGAGTTATCTGTTGCATTACGCAAGAGATGGGCCGCTGTGTCGTGAATATTTAAGGTTGGGTCGGGAAAACAAAGAAAAACTAATTTATACTACACTACTGCTGGTCACCGTTTTCGTTCATATTTTTTTTTTCACGTTATTTTTAATCGGAAATCTCACAGCTAGCTTTAAGCTACCCTCTATTGTATATAATTAACGTGCCCTTTAATTTTGTATTCAATAACAGAATAAAAAAAGGTTATCTTTCTCCAAGACTACGTTGAGAAGATTTTGCCGAAGTTTGTACCATTTTATTCTTTCTCAGTCTTTGGATGTCCATTCATTGCTGGACATAAGACACCCGGTACCTTGCGCCACACGGTTCGGAGCCCAGCTTTTTGGGTATCCGCGGTCTCCTTCAGTCCCCCTGGTCAGTGGGTGCGGTATGACACTTGCCAAAGCGTGGACCCATTCGAGAAACGTTCGTTGTCAAGTCATGCCAAGTGATGCCAAGTGATGCCGGATTGGTTTGGGTCGCCAATTTGGTTATCTTGTTCAGCCGGTGAGTTCTGCGAGATGTGTCAACACCTAACCCTTGTTCGTCATAAACTAATATTCACACTCGCTCACAATCACGCACTCACACTTTTTTTAAATACAATAAGTTGACGCCTGACAACGATCCCGCCTGATGCTAAGTGATCGTGTCGTCTAAGATGTTATAAAACTTTTAAAAGGTAACTCTTATAAAAGCCTATTCAATCTCTTCTCACTCACAGCCCCGCAGGATTCCCTGTGTTGCGCTTGACATGAACACACACAAACTAGTTACCACAAATTCGCACGACCTGAGAATTAACAAATCATGTGTCAATTGTGTAAAATACGTACATATAAATGTCTGCCCTGGCCGGGATCGGCCCTGGGAGCCTTCTTCTTCGAAGGCAGAGCTCAGCTACTACGTCGTCGAGGTCAATTAATATATTGCGATGTAGTTTTGTTATCGATGTTAGTTCGATTGTGATGTGACTATTTGTGAGTTACCGATCTGTCCGTCTGTTATCGTCTGAAAAATAAAGACTAAATTTTTAACAGATTAAATTAAATAACTTGGCATATTTGCAACCTACTCGTATATCGTCAATACTTTTTATCCGATAAAATTGATCTGGAATGGGATCCAGAACCACTCACTCGACGAGCAAAGTTACAACTAACTGTGCTACAGGATGATATAAATTAAAAAAAATTGGCGTATCAAAAATGATTGGATAACAATATGTTTTATGTGTCTACGTGCTTTGTCTAAGTTGTAAAACACTTTTCTCTATTATTAGACTCACAAACATTGGTTTGGTAGCATTGCCAAACCAAACAAAAATATTTTTAACGCTCCAAGCGTCCCATTGTTAATAAAATTTTATCGAGTTCCACAACTTTTGCATTAACCAATAAAACACAATTACAATCCCAGAAGTATCTAAGATTGATACCCGGTAATTGCGCCGACGCGACGAGCCATCTCATGGTAAGTCGAAGGCATTATACACTTTGCCGGCCAAGGCAGCCGCAAATTCCTAGGTTCTTCGATACTGTTGTCAAAACACTTTAAAACATCGCACACTTGACACTAAAAGATGGATTTTAATTAGTCAGGCCGGTAAGGAACTGTACCATCATGAAAAACATAACATAATCTTGCAACGTAAACGCAGTCAAGCAAGGTAACGCAAGTCAAGCAAGGAGCAGGAACGATGAAAGGAAACAATATTTTGCTATCGAACACTATTCTTATTTACATAAAAAGGTAAGAAGTCATCACTGGCTCAGACAGAGCGATTATTTGTTACGTTTCTCGCATGCAAAGATGTCAAAAACAGCAGTCGAACGTTCGAAGGACCAAAAATATAATTCACATATCTAAGATTCCAACATCATAAATAGGTTCATGTGAAGTGCGTTAGAAAATACCGGTCAACTTCCTATTACACTGATGTGTATATGCAGGATGCCGTATTCTGTTGAAAAATAAAGACGGAATTGACATTGAGGTTTTCCTGAAAAGGTGACTACAATATATTGCGTTTTGTTTTATAATATACTGCATTTTGTTTTGTAATATACTGCGTTTTGTTTTATTTTTAAATCAAGTCCAGTAACTTTGCAAGAATATTTTTTTTCGTGCATAAGGTTTGAACTATCAATTTTCAAATCATTATAGAAAAAAAAACTGATCTTTACAACGAACGGTTTCAAATAAAATAAGTATCTCACATGACGTACTTAACAAAGTAATATTACTTGGGAAATTATTTCAAATTAAAGTATCACGTACAATTGTAACCCTCAACGAAACCCTCCAAGACCTCAACGTCGTCCGGTAGTTGCGGTGCAAGTTTTAACGAGCGCAATAACTCGGGCACTAATGAAACAAGTTGTCTACACCCGACCGACCCCTGTTTTCTGCTGTATATATCGTATTATTGAAATGGAGTTCTTCATAACAAGGTGTGAAAAGAGCTCTCCCCTAGGGCCGCCGTTGTGGTGGTCCTTCGATGTTGCCTATGTCCAAAGGCGACGATGGCCACTTACCAACTTCAAGCTACACTTAATCACTTTATGCTATAAAAAATATTATTGTCGTGTCTCAAGTGTCGGGACTGATTGTTATCTCATCTCAGTTTAGCTACAACCATGATGAAAACATGGTAATAAAAGTAATAGGTACAACCAAATTAGTTTAAAATTGGTTCTGTTCACAATGTGCGCTCCGTAAGTTTTCCACCTCATCATATCTGCAATGTTTGGATCTAGCCTACGCTGTATAAACACTTCGTGGAACTTTCAGATAGCCTAGAAAAGCTCTTGTCTTGGCGAGTTGTAAACAGTCGAAGCGAAAAATGTTTGAGAAGGGCAGTGTAATGTATGAACGATAGATGTAACATAAAAGAGAGAAGCAACCAGTTCCAAAATGAAAAAAGCCAAAAAATTGTTGGGCCCAAAAGCTCATCCAACCCAAGGATTGGCTCGTTGTGACAAACCAAGACGATCACCACAACCGTGCTGATTTCCAACGCCCCCAGCAAGCGATGTGACGTTCCATTCGACATTGATTACAAATAACTATGTGTACCAGCAGCAACTTAGCACCAAGTGAAACGCATTTCAATATCGATAAAAATTACCATGACGCTATAAGCTGACTATTTAGGTTTGCTGACAGAACTCAAGTAACGATTAGTGATTACAGGGCAGGAAACGGATAACCACTGGTCTCGTGCAATGACTGCATGATGGACGGCGGACGGTAGACGACTGACAATAGAAAGTAGGCTAGGCGAATTTTAACTGCAAGTACAAGCCTATAAATCGATCGTGGATGACCTGAAAAGTAGTCGCGTTATAAGAATCCTTTATAGAATAATTGAAAAAGAATCTGCCATTTCTATAATTACATGTTATCTGTCGTCATTTCATTTTGGAGTGTGTATTATAATTATTTTTATGTAAAAGGCAGGCAAACAGGCATACGGTCCACCTGGTGGTAAGTGGTCACCGTCGCCTTTGCACAAGTGCAGCATCCAGGGAGCTGCAAATGCGTTGTCGGCCTTGAAGATCACGTTAGACACTCTTTTTGAAGAACCGCATATCATAGCGCAAAGAGAATACCTCTGGTGGTTTATGTCGTAGATGGCAGTGTCGAGATGGTGTTGTGTGTTATGCGTTCACGCTGACAATATTCCAAGTTCACGCAGTCACATCCGTAGGTTTTCAACAACGAATTAACCACGACATATACGGGCTGAATAACCGAAGCACCGAATTAAACGATACGAAAAATGGCACGTCCAGCTCGTACTTTACCGCGAATGAACACTGACAGCGGCGCCGGTGGCGCTCGCACATGAAAACAAGAAACAGGAGAATACAACCCAAATTAACGCATGACATTTATTTATATCATGCTCATTATCATCATTCTCCTGCCCTTATCCCAATTTTATTTGAGGTCGGCGCAGCATGTATTTTTCTTCCATACTTCTCTATCAGACGTCATCTCACTAGTAACTTCCATTCTAGCCATATAATTCTTCACACAATCCATCCATCGCTTCTTTGGACTTCCTCTACCTCTATAGCCAACTAGGTTCATATTTAATACCTTCCGTACAACATGCTCTTCATTCCTCCGCACAACTTGACCATAACATGATTGCCGGTCTCCACGTAGCTTTTCGGTTAACGGTGCCACTTTCAAACTTCCTCTTATGTACTCATTCCTTACTCTATCCATTCGCGTTATACCACACATCCCTCTTAACATTCTCATGTCAGATGCATGCAGTTATCTTTCATTCATCCTTTTTGTGGCCCAACATTCTGATCCGTACAAGACAGCAGGTCTGACCATGGTCTTGTAGATCTTCCCCTTAAGTTTAAAGGGACTACGGGGGTCGCAAATTGGCCCCGTAACCTGTCGCCATTTCATCCATCCTACATTAATTCTGTGCGTAACGTTTATTTATATCATGCTCGAATCAAAAATTAACTTACATATATCAGATCACCCCGTTCACCAATAACGATCGGCACCCACGTTGACGTCTCCTCCGTAGCACTGAAGAGTTCAAGAAATCTTGCCACTAGCGGACATCGCTCATGTTCTACCTTGACAGCTACTCCATAAATGCAACGGAAACGTTCTACTCAATGGGCCGAGTGCCAGCAATCACTACCACGTCAATGTCGTGCAGTCCTCTAACATCTGCGTTCACTGTTTCCCACCGAAACAAATCGAGGACTAAGATAAATCGAAGTAAGACGTCTAATCTACCTTCTAATCATTTCTACTGTGCAGTAATTTTTTTTGTTAATAGCTGACAAACGAGCAGACGAGCCACCTCATGGTAATTAGTCACAGTCGCCCATGGACATGATTGACACCAAAGACGTGACTAATGCTTTGTCGACCGAGAAAGACAAAGAAAGAAAGAAAATACTGGCCCTCGAGCCCCCAGCCGGAACACGACGAGTCGTTTGGCGGCTGACTCAAGCAAGAGGATGATAGCTAGCGAGGCAGGCTTCACGGAAAGATAATAATACCAGTAATAATATTAATGACAATTTGTTTATTGTGCGATCTAAGAAGTGTTGAGTAATCCATCTAGTGTGGTTGTTCTACTCTACATGTAGTAAGTTAGTCAACATGAGGGCGACACACTTCTCTTACCGTCTCGCGTGATGTCACCTCGGGAACACGAGGGCCGGTTTGAATATTTCAAACCCCAATCACAACGCCCCCCGTTCATCTATGTGCGGTACGTCTCGATCGGTGCAAGCTTTTTAGGTCACGGATTAATTTTAAGGCTCCAATGCCGGCTGTAATTGGTACGATTGGCTTTCGGAATTCGGAATCGATGCGGCGTGAAATGTCAAATGGGGTTATTGTTGCATTTCTACGTTTATTAGGGGTTCGTATAGAATAGGTAATTAGTAAACAAAATCTACACTGTTCGTCGGGCCATGGGCCGCGCCGTCCCAATTAGGGGTTCGGTTTTGGAACTCCCTATCTTCTTAAGTAAGAGATTCTGGAGCAGTCTCGGTCTTTAAGCTATGTGTGTGTATGTGTGTGTGTTTGACATACGTTATTATTTAAGTACGCATAAAGTGTGCTTTACTGTAATTAATTGTCAATTTTCCACTTCTTGAGACTATTGGAAGAAACTTATAATAGAGAATAAGTAGAGCCCTTGTACGAACTATTGATACATAACTTTTGTTTCTTGTAATTTGATTGTGTACGAAATCAATAAATACACCGAGTTGCGTAATACCATCGGGCCGAGACGACGTTTCATGCAACTAGCTTGAAAGCTCGTTGCACGATAAACAAAGTGCATCAACTTTAATAATGCCCCGAGAACCTGCGGTTTTATAACAGAGATTTTACTAACATACACTCACTCTCATATCACAAGGCAACGTCCACAAGAAACGTACCTTATCCAACTCGCCCCGAGCCCGTGGTCATCGACTCTGATGTAAATAAACATCATTCCTTCATACGCTCCCTTATCTACCCCACGGCTGCACCCTAGTCGGGACACCTGCGCAAATCTCTATAGCACACGGCATACCTACACACATCTACCTGTCCAACGCTCGTTCCACGCTGCGGACCCTCGCCGACTGCGGATAATAACCCACGATGTACTGTGAAAGGTGGATTTGGCTCCGCGGAACTCGTTTCTAGTTGTTCCCTTTGAAAAAGCTCAGGCAAAATGGTAATAATACGTAAAACGCACGCGCCGAACGACAGATGTTCGCGCTCGGCCGCCGTCGGCACGCGTCGGCTGCGCTCGGCGGGCTCGAAATTCGAAAATCTAATGGCGCGGTCACACTGCCACGAGGTCTGTCTTGGTAACAGGTAGCGTTAAGGATTTCTGTCTTTCGTTCTTAGTAATGATAAAAGTGGCAGAATTTAGTGTTTAAATAAAGAGAAGGTATTTCAGTACTAAGCAAGATTTATTGTGTTAAGGAGAATGTAGTAGAACGAAAGTAAGTAAGCCGCGCACTTGTCTCCCTGGGACCTAATAAAGGTCGGGTTAGACTTTTTCCTCCACTAACTTAAAAGTTAGAGCTCCGATCACAAATGTTTGAGACGACAGTAATATGAAGCATTCCAATCGGTTGTCAAATCGATGTATCGAATGATACAATGAACTACCTACCATACGACCCTTGTAGCTTTACGAGCAAACACATTCCGAGCTTTATAAGATCAAATATTATTTCACAATACGTAACATCCACATAAACAAAGTAATTGTATATTACTATCGTGTTGCAGGACTTAAGTTATTATTAACTGGAAAATTATAAACCTACATAAGTTTCGACATTCATGTTATATTTGAAAATAGTAAAGAAATGTTTGCGTTACGTCCAGTTAAAGAAGCGGGCGGCGGTGACTTGACGTAGTTTATAGAAATATAAAAAACTCAACCATCCTAACGTCAACATCATAATAATTTTGTAATTTCAACTGAAAAAAAAATATGCTCATCATCAAATAAAACTTTACGACTTTTATTTTCATTAAGAGAACAGAGGCGAAACCGTACAAGTACAATTTTTAATATTTTACAAAAACGTATTCAAATATCTTAACGCATGCCTTTGGGCGGAACATTACGACCTCGTATTCATAAAAAGCGCCGGAGCAAAAGCGTCCAAGTACAAAACAATATATTTTTTATACGCCTGTGCACGCGCACGATCCATTATTGCTTTCGTGTTCTTTATACGAAATCTCGATTCCCGACGATCTTGACGTGCCATAGAATTTTAAAATTATATGCCTTAAACGTATCGTATAGAAATTAAGACTGAAATTCCATCTTACATACGTAACGCCAAACTGCTCGAAAACAACTTTATTCAACTATTTTCAAGTCACATACGTCAGCTGCTAATACCTGTTATTGGGTCGTATTTGCGTCACTGACATAGTCCGTATCTAATACGAGTACTAAAGATTAATTGCAACTGATTTTGCCGAAAAAATGTACATTAAGTTAATTTTCGAGTTAGAAAAAAGATGGGATAAAAAAAAAAATCCTTTGTAGTTTTTTCCAGCTTTTTTTGCTAGAACTATTAAAGATAGGGACGTTGTAGCCTAAAGGTGTTTTATATCAGAAAGCAAACAAAATGTCACTCGAATATCAAAATAAATTAATATCAGATAAATAAATATCAGAATAAATTGCAAAATAAATTTTTAATTCAATTTCATTTTGACTGAATTTGAAACTTACAATGATAGGTCAAAATTTTCAAAATTAGTCAATTCGCGAGTCGATAGCTATACAAATTCTATACCCTCGTGGTGCGCTGATGGCGCGGGCTCGTGGCCCCAGCCCTTGGCTCACTTTTAGCCTTTTTACGTGAGCCCGGTCGTTCAACTTGCCCTTTTGTTGGGCTGAAATTGCTCGCTGAGCTTTTTGGGGTTCGGTTTGCACTCGTGTTAATAATCATAGGTGTTATATTTTCATCATGATTTTAATCTAATCCACTTTTAGTATGATTGAATTGATTTCGTATTTTAAAATAGATATTTGATTTTACGTTACAATAATAGTGTGTGTGTATGAGTTTTGATGTGTTGTAATATTAGCAATTTTTAACATTTACATAATGATATTCATAAAATTAAAAAATATATTAATATTTAAAAACTAAATAAAGTATTGCAAAAACATTAAAATTTAAAAACACTATATATGAATACAACCTATTCGTATATTTCAACAGTCGTTACAGATTAAAAACAGTATTATCATTCTGTATAAAGTTAATAACATTTATTTAACAACTTAGAACAAGACGAAGCCTCATGTCTTTATAAAAAAACTGATATATAAATAATTATGTATATTGAATATCTATGGAAACATACTATTACCATAACATGACTTTTGGTTGAAAAACTTCAAATATCAAAACATATATCAGTCAGTAAGCACGTATTAAATCGATTTAATCTTCGAACTTTTTTTTTGTAAAAATATCTAGTTACGCCCCTTTGGCGCTCGGCCGGATATAAAAAGGGTGAATCGTTGGTACAGAGCAATAATTTTATGCTGGCCGGTATAAAATTAAACTGTACGTTCAAAACTCGACTTCAACCAACGCAAGATACGGTCGAACGTCGACTGTGCTGCGATGTATATCATTCGTCTTTAATTTTCTTTGTCCGTTCGTACATTCACGAGTACATTTAAATATGAATGCTTGTATTAGCTTCATACTGGTTAGGTGGTTGGTTGCGTGTTAAGTGAAAAGATTTAGGTGGGCAATCTATTTTAGCTTTTGCGTTAACGTTATTAAGATTGGATATTCGATCACGGTGCGGAGTGCGAGTGGCTATCGGTTGATTTGTGCTCTCAAATATCATCATGCAATACACCGTCCCTTGTTGCGCTCACTTCTGGTCTGGACTCTCCTCCCCGAAGGGAAAGCTATACAGCGACACGCAGTTGTAGCTCAGTTAGGGGTTTGTATGTCACATCACGTTCGAAGACGTGAGCTCCAATCCTGCGCGCATCCAGCTATATGCATTTTATGTTTCTCAGTCAACGTGTGAAATTGTGATCTTCAAATTCACACATAACAAATTCATTCGAAACCGAGAAAACCTACATACCTGATATTTCTCTCTCGTGTTCTCCAGGGTGTGTTATCGCCATCATCGCATTTTTTCACGTTTACATACTCACACCCCCGTACTAGGATTTCATGTGTTGCGGGTGGCATGGATGTACACAAACACTCATGACCCGAGAACAAACATTTATCTGTCACATAAACGTCTGTCCCGGCCGGGAATCGAAGCCGCGACCCGTCGCGCGGCAGACAGGGTCACTACCAACTGAGCTATGGGGTTCGGTCAGGGTGACCAACGGAACGACAAGCCCAGCGGCAGAACTATGAAGACAATGCCAACATCCTGTATTATCTTATACTCCATCAGGAAATGACTTCACGCGTCCTACCTCCTTGTGGAGGCGGTGTATCGGGCTCGCGGACTACCTAACGGTCTTCTACTCTCGTAGAACATTATTCTGGGAACAGTTTCGCCACCATTGTTTCGATCACAATACAATCAAGTGACAATCATTCTCCAATATCCTTATTTATTAGTTTCAACTAGATAAAGTATCTTATCTGAGTTAAGCCTCAGCAGGAAATTGCGAATTATTTAAGACACTATCTAATATACGATTAATATTAAAGAAAGCAAAAAAATGTCCACATGTGACGTAGACGGTAATTAACTTAGATCAATGATTTTTGTACTGCACATGTACTATTCCCGAATATATATGTTCTGTACAGTGTATAAACTTTCATATTCCTGTGCGGCGTGCGGGCGATGATGTGCCCCAGGATCTCTAACATCGTTTGGGGCATAACGTTGAGGATTGACGCATTGTAATTATCATTCCGCTCGGATGTACATGTAGCTGCTATGTATTTTGTTACAACATAATTTCGAAATATGTTTTGTAACCTTGCAAAAATCACTCCACGACTACACGGCGTTAACTTTTTCCACAACAAACACGTCGGAACACCGTAACTTCTGACAGTGCGACAATCCTTTCATTGGGGTTGGACACATGCGTCCATTTCCTCATGAAGCGGCCTATTCCTGCCATAACATTCGAACGACGCTTGCGACCCGCTCTTCACTCGCGCGTTACGCCGGGCCCGCTGACTGACCGGCCGCACCTGCCTCGCCGCGCGCCCTCGACGCAGGGTCCCTCACAGGCCCCGTGTGGCGTCAATCGTGTCAGATTTGAAGAACCCGTCGGTTTACCGACTGGTGATTTACCAGCGTCATTACACCCACGGTAATGTCAAACGAACGGTAGCGTGTTACGATTATTAAGATCCGCGAGGTAGCAGCGTTTCAATACTGTGCAATCAGTAGGAGAAGAATGATCGGGAAAGGGAAAGCTAAATGTTAATCTATTTCTGCTTTTATAGCAATCGATTCGGGATCTCATTACAAGCATCATATACATCGCGAGTCCGCGTCACGTAATGACAACCTCCATAACATTATAAGTCAACGACTGATTTTAGATCATCGCCAATTTTGGTCAAATCAAGTATAGACGCGGTTCGTCACGCCTTGTTGCGACTTCGAAACGAAATCTGTTGTTTCGTCGTCTGTCTGAAAATATGGATGGTAAACGTAAGCTTGAAACAGCTTAGTTCTAGACAACTAGCTAAAACTCTAAAAACGAAGCGCTTCTAGCCCTCAGACTCGAGTTCATCAAAAGTAATTGGCTAAGTTAAGTAATGTTGGACGGCTTCGAAAGTTGTCAGTGGCAAAAAATTCCTTACGGCAAAGTAGCTCAATTATCACTGGTAACCTGCTCGACCTTCCCAAATCCGCGATGGAGCTGAGTATAGCGTGGAAGGCTGTCCACCTGAACAGTCGCAGTCGACAGTGCTACACCCATATGAATACTTTCATATAGACGGCCAACTGCTCGCGAGGTGTACAGTGGGAGACGCGCGTGTGAAGACGCGCTCAGGGAAGAGCGTTAATTACTCTACTGCAACTACACCAGCCCCATTATCATTATTTACTTTATTAAGGGCAACTTCGTATTCTGTATTACAGGAGTGAAATCGATCAGTAATGTAAGCAATAGCAGCAGACAGCTACTTGACCTCGAAATAAATAAAACACTTTTACATCCATAAAGTCTCACTCCCATCTCCGCTCCGATCTTCTAGGCTTTTAATCAAATAACAATTTTCCCGAACACCAACAACCACCCAAACCTTGGTCCGTGCGACCGGTCCACGGATAATTGCGACCAGTCAGCGGGGCCTCTGTAGGGGTCAATCAAAAGTCAATAATCTATGCGCACCTGGTCGCCCTATTTGCATAGACTGCTCGCAACGATACCACCGTTTGTCGATTTGATAGCGATCGAGGTAGAAGTGGTGTCAGATTTCAAATGAGGTTCAAACACGGCTGGAGCGTGTACGTTCAAGGTTTACGAGGGATAACTTCGATTAAGAACAAGACTACCGGAAGAGTGGAACTAAACTACGATAGTCCTACAATTCAAAATAAAATAATTAACCATAATATTTATCATATCATAGTCCGTGAGCGACGCAGAGAAGACGTCGTTACGTTGTTTGCTAGTAGCTTTGAACTACCCTCGATTTTTAAATGTATATGAATAAAACAGTATCGAGGAAAAAAGTTGTTAATGCACTGTAAACACTTAAAACTCAGTGATCGATTTATATTAATGATAAGTAAATCAAAAACGTAGCGCGGGCAGAAGTTAAAGCGGTTGGCGTTAATTTCAGAATCCTCGGTTATCGGCACTCGTACATGAGAGAGGACTTCAGAGTAAGAACTATCGACACCCGTGCGGCCACCAACCAACCTATTTCACTTGAGAGCGCACCGAATATTACTTACTCCAAAGCCGCGGCACGCACCCAACACGTTCGAGAACCGACGGTAGAGGGCACCTCTAGACCGTCCATCGGCGACACATTAACCGGTGTAATACGGACATTTGTATGCGGTATCGCCTCTGACGTCACCGAAGTCTCCGTATCGACTTACACGGTGGGAATTAATTGAGCTCATCCGAAACGTTATACTCTACGTCTGATGAAAAACTACAGACATAATTATATCGTTGTAAATATAATAAAGAGCAATTTGTTGTACAAAATACAATGACAATTACCATCTACCATCATCATCATCACACACTATAATTGTCACACTACAGACCTTGGGTCACTCTCCGAGTAAATAAATAAACGCTCACACATTCACATCCCTGTACTAGGATTCCCTGGTCCTCGGGTGAGATGGATCTACAGAAATGACGACACATATGCCCTTGATCCGAGGACAAACAATTATTTGTCACATAAACGTCTACCCCGGCCGAATTCGTACCCGGGACACCTCACAAGCAGGCAGGGTCACCACCGATCGGGGCTAAGGCGTTGTCACATTTTCAAGTCAGGAGATGTGGTTCTCCTGCCACACCATACCAGTTTAATCGTATCGGGGCGGCCTAGAATACTTCCCCAATCATATGCTGACAGAACAAGGCGTCGTAAGAGGCGACAGAAGTCAGCCTGCGTGGTAGTAGGGCTCGGCGTTACGATTATATTATCTGTATTATTATTAAGTCATCGATGTTATTACTGGTATTATTATCTTTCTGTGAAACCTGCCTGGATAACTACCACATTCTTGGTGGAGTCAGCCGCCAAACGACTCGTCGTATACCGGTTGGGGACTCGAGAGCCGGTATTTTCTTTCTTACCTTGTTCCCATTTCCTGGCCGACAACGCATCAGTGATTGCCGATGTCCATGGGCGACGGTGACCACTTACCGTCGGGTGGCTCGTCTGCACGTTCGTCGGCTGTTAACATAAAAACAAATAAAACAAATCATACATAAAAAGTTCCCATATCACCAACATTTCACACACAAGATAAGCTCAGTCTCACAAGGTACCACGTGCCATTTACACACACACCCACCAATATTTTTTATTTTATTTTTACCAATTATACATTTTACTCGAGACAAATTTTATCACGTTTATCGGCTCGGGTGGTTCTGGTGATATTGTTATGTTTACTTATCCCCGTTCAATTCTATTCAACTAGCCACAAGCCCGATGGGATTGTCCAGGAGCAACATCTCGGGCATCATTCGACGATTTTCAAAGTTGTTTCGTCACGCCCACTTAGCGTTTTAATCTGCGCGTTGCCAGCCAGTCGGTTACTGACCGAGAGTTTTGTTGAGTTAATTTGATTAATTCTACTCATTTTTGACTGGGACCGCGATCGACATTCGAGCACAAAGATAATTAGTATTCATATTTTTCAGCCACCACACCGCGGAGGTAAAATACAGAACAGCTCCAATCGTCGGCGTCGGTGCGCACCCTGTGCAGAGAGAGCGAACGTGGAACACGAGGCTGAGGCCGCGGCGTCCAGTCGGTTCCACGCGGTACACACTACACGTACTCACCCACGCATGACTCACGCCGTCCACGTGGCGCCACGATAACGCCGACACCGACCGATGATGACATTCCGCGATCTTTACTCGACCGCTCCACGTATTTAAATTATAATTAAAGATCAGGTTATCATAAAAACGATTACATTGTCCCTATCGACTTGCAATCTTGATGTATCAATGTATTTGCGACAGTCTTCCAATAGGAGTGCGATCTGCTGGATCCAGGTGAAAAGCGCAGGCGAATAGTCGTCGAATAATAATCGTTGCACTGCTGTGTTCCGATCTGGTTTGGATGGAATCTAATAAATATATGCATTGGACGTCTTCTGATATGTAAACTTAAAAGGCGGCTTCTTTATTTTTGTTAAAGAACTTAAACTTTGAGTGATTATGTTGATCTATTAAATCAACAACATTGTATCATAAAAACAGTTTTCTCGTCCATGCACATCTGAATACAAATGAGAAGAAAAACAAACCTAAAGAATTAATCACACTCATCCGAGAACCTCATTAACTGTAACAAACAGGTTGACGTGATTTTATTGAGGCCTGGATAATATTATATTACAGTCAACGGTCTCTTAAAACATTTTTGCATTCAATGATTTCCTGTGTTACGCAGCCAGCGTTACATACACGGTTCAACAAGACATGGACAACTCCTCGGGTACACGCTTAGTTGTCTGAATGTGAAGAAGTAAAGGAGATTTAGGAACGAGTTTCGGAAATATGATATCTTGGAATCTATGCTGCTGTTTCTCTCGTGTCTTGTCCTGCGTTCAAAGGCATGTGGGTCGTAAAATGTTTCACTTTTTATCTTCGGGGACCATAGATGAAGTGATCATAAAAGTGAGCAGGCGAAGAGACGTTCAAATTAAATTAAATCCGCCGCTTCTGTGCCGGTACAGCTATAAGTAAATGTATAGTAAAAGAAGCAACTCATCTATTCATTTGTACAGACTAAAAATACCATAGAGTGTGCTCAACCAGTTGCCGAACTGGTTTTAAAGAATAGTAATCTATTGCAGATTTTTTACAACTACCTAAAAAGAATACCTCAACATATCTACCTTTACTTTTTGTAATTTAGCAATTAGCGGCTTCCTGAGAAATACGGTTCTTTCCTCGTATACACCACGCTACGAGCTATCGGAGCGGAGAAGAGGTAAGCGAGAGTCCTTTCTCATGATATCTGAAGGTCTCCGACATAGATTAACAACTACTATCCAATGATAACAACCGAGACAGAGATGTGCCCTCTGGAACAGCTCCGGAGTGCTCGAGACATTTACCAAACCATCACCTATGCAATTTTCGTTCACGGCCGCAGTTACTCAACTCAACCGAAGAGTTACTTTTGTATTAGATTCTCACTTGGCTTAGCTACCATAAGTTTCATCGTATGAATATCGCTACATGTACCAATGCATTGGTTGGGTCACTTGTTAGGACTAGACGGGTTAAGGCCGTAAATCCTCGCCGCTGACACCCTTCAACTATTGGCGGGGTCATTAGCTATCTATTCGTACGTAGTCCACGCACGCCCCGCATCGGATATGGCAGGTCAACCGCCCGGCAGCGAAGGAATTCACACGGTCGCGCAAGCTCGCTGGCCGTGTAACCGATCACATGAATAACTGATGTTTAGTACGACCCGTATTGCGCTGGAATATTACACTTCACAAGGAGGGTAAGGTTGACGACCCTGCTATGTCTAGCGGCAATGGTCATGGTTAAACGCAGGTTCTTGGTGTCTACCTACGATTATAATAAACTAATAAAAACACTTGATGTGATGTTGACGAAAAATGCATCAAATGCCCTGAGGTGCTCGGAGGACCAACCAATTAATATAAAGCTATTGGTCATACCATTCAGGCTTTCTACCGATTTGCTTCGCCGTTTTAACCGCTAAGAAAACTGGTTCGGATGATAAATAATTTTACAATGCCTTTACCATTTACGCCCTTCCCCGAACGCTGTTAGAAATCCGAGATCGTGTCTCCCCTTACAAACTCGCACGACTTACTGTATGAGAAAGAGTTAAGATATTCTCTATTGTGCTACATCAGATAAAAACTCCCTTGTCAAGGGTTTAAATAATTTCAATGACGTCCAAACATGTCCCGTGGGTCGCAGAGGCCAGCTGACATCACGTGGTCACTATTGGCAGATTTTTTTTCGGTATAAACTCTCAAAGTGCACGATCTGACTGACCTGACGTGCAATATGTAATAAGCTCCCGCTACTAAGGTGAAAAGCTTTAATTATTAACCTCAGAGTTAACTTCAGTTATACGAATGAATTGAACTGAATTAAATCGATACTCCGCACATTGAGATTAACGATCACATAATAATGACTCGGTACGACGACGGCCTCAACACAATGTAACATTCATAAATATAAAAAGTGTATGTAGACGACACGAATGACAAATATGCAATGTGTGCATTCTTTATTGGATACTATTAACGGCCAGCTCCTACGACGCTCCCATCCCTCGATGCTGGCCAACGGCCCGATTCGTTTTAGTATGAACTCGCTCATTCTTACTTAAATTTGGTAAACCATAGATCCTCGGTACTATAGAACGATCTAATATATATATATATATATATATGCAGTTACAGCTACCGTGATATATTATTATAACGAGCAGTAAGAGATACATAGGTAATAGCAACATGGTGTTTAACGAAACAGGACAGTACGTACATACAGGGTGCTTAGTTTAGCATCTCGGTACAATTGAGACTTTAGTTGCGTCGCCTTAGTTACCTGCATGTTGTTGACTCCCACGTAAACTTACCTGGAAAAGAGAAAGAGAACGATGTCATTATAAATATGGTCTTCCACGGTCCGCGAGCACGATGTGTGAGTGTTTGTCTCAGTCTCCTTATTATAATAATAACAATAAAATTGTTAAAAATGTGGCCTACATAATAACCTAAAGTTAATTTTATTGAATCTATTATATGATTTTAAAAGTATATCATCGCGGAAATTACTCCTACAACAGGTACTCACGATTTGAGTGTTCTTCTTATACCAGTGTTTCAACCCAATTACATGTATCGCGGTAACGGCAAGACCGATCGACAATAGTGAGTACCTGTTACAGTTAAAATGTGTTAATATCATGATAACTTGTACAGCCATATAAGTTTTATGCTACGCTCAGATCGGCTCACCCTTTACTTCTATATCTGATGAGTACCCACCGCCCCCTACCTCTGAAAATTATTCTTATGATGCTTGTTCTATCAAACTAAACCTGATTCATCAATCACCCTATTTAATGGTAGCCGCATGAAAATCCATGCAGCAGTTTTTCAAATTATCACCTTCATACAGAAAGACATACCTCATAATATATTTAATAGTCATAAATAAAAATAAGTATCTACATATGTATATATATATATATATGTGTTAAGTCGATGCGTACACGCAGGTCGCGTAACAGTACCAAAACGTCACCGATACCTACCTACCATAGCCGTAACCATTGCACATACCTGTAGAACCACCATATGCCTCGGAGATCCAACTCTCCATTGTTCAGCGCCGAATCGAAACGAAACGACCGAGAAAAAAGAAAAATAAACGACGATCTCTCGAACATCTGGCGTCACCACCCCCTTACACCCCCGTGGAGCGGGACGGCGATATCTGCCTCGGTGTGGGGGGGACCGAGGCGGGTGTATACACCCTTGAGAGAGAGAGCAAAAAATCCTAAATTGGATGCGCGCACGCATATACCGGGTTCCGTTTCCGAATTTGAATTCTGTATTAAAAAGCTTTTTTTTGGTGTTTGCTCTGTGGGGATTATAAGATTTTTAATCTGTGGTTGTTTTTGGGTTGTAATTTCGATATTCTGGCATAAATTCGGTATATAACATCAATCATGAAAAGTATTTTAAGCTCCCAATTCAGCACAGAGGTTTTAACGACCTACAGAACTATTTAAGTTGTTAGCGACCTATCACAGGGCACAAAACTTCGTTCAGTACTCGAGGGAAAAATGATGTACTCGTAAGTCCACCACGCTAGCCAATTACAGGTTGGCACTGCCAACTTGGCAGTATTCACAACTTTAAGAATATCGTGGAGAATTCACAAGCATACAGGTTTCTTCATCGTATATTCGTTTATTGAATCAAGTTATAATTAATTTGAGTTGCTCATGTAACCTTTTGAAGAATTTCAAAATGCAAGGTTTCAAACCCAAGTCGCTTAGAGGGATTCAAATCGGACACTGTTATATAGATACATTGTACAACAATCTGTCAAGCAGACAGTGAACAATTTTGACTGCTTTTCTACAGCTGTTGCGATACATGATTATGAGTAAATTCAAACAACTAGAGAAACCGATTTATTTAACGGGTTATAAAATAAAACATCTGGTGCTATTTTGTAAACATAATGAGTTAATCTGAAAAAACGTGAGAGCGGGATAGATACATTTAATCAATTTAATTAATATACTGACACCATCATATAATAAAATATGACTAAATGTTATTGAACAACATGCAGAGATGGCATATTGATCATTTGTAAATCCTGTAGACGCAGCCAAGTTACATGTTACTTATACTATGAGTATACACAAAGCGCCTGATAAAAAAAAATAGTAAAAGATACGATCTACAAACATAATCCCGGTGTCCCGGAGCCTAGACGGCACACTAATCCACTACAGAACATTCTCACGCGTCCTGCAACAGACCGAGTACGTAATTTAGCAACCGGCAAGCATCAGTACCGTACCCCTTCCACCGAGGACGTGACAATACATCAGGGCGAGCCGGGAAACATCTGGTAACAATAACCACCGCACCGCGACCACGTTATCGTGACACATCGTCGACAGGTCCACGCTAAGATCAGCGGATCTGTACTGCTTGGCCGTTCGGAAGGTGATTGACTCCAATCAAAATTTGAATAGGCCAACCATCTACTGAACATGATTTGACTAGTTTTCATGGTTTTATTTTTGCTAGCGTTCGGCTGGTGGTACGAAATTCGACGATGATCAGTAAACAACGTTCTGTTTGAATTTTTTTTTACTTTATTTAACAACATTAAGTCTCGTCAATGACAACCAAACCAAACAAAGAACAAGAAAACGAAATCATTAACAGAGGAAGAAATGTCACTGAACCGGATGATGATTTATGCAGTGTTGTTTAAGCTGCGCCAAACGAAGATGCCACCAGAAGTGCCGATAATGCTAATCAAGGTGATGGTGACGTGATGAAGAGCTATTGACGTCAATATTTTCTGGAATTCGAATAACGATTTATTCCTTCCATTTGTTGTATTACTATCGCAGACCGTCTACGTTATTAATGGCTCTCGGCATCTTCGTCCGTCTTCGTGTTTAAGAGTATTGGAAAAAGGTTACGTCGGCGAAACGAAAACGTCCGAGTTGACGATTCTGTATACTAATATTGTATTAATATTAAGTATCACTAGGAAGTTACACGACAGCTTTCTATCAAGTAAATCACCAGAACGAGAGCTTGCAACTGAAGTGAGTGGCTTTTATAAACGTGGTTTGAACAGGATACGTGAACAGGTTAAAACACACAGACGGCGCTTCTGCCGTATGACATTCACTCGAGTAACAGTTACTCAGTAATTTTTGCATAATAAAAATAAAATTCTTCAATTCCCACATAGATATCATTAATATAAAAATGCCCGTCTCTTTTTGCGCTCTACTTTCTTATTCATTTATACAATATAAAGGCTTCCATCGAGCTTCCACACCGCACCGAACCCCCAGTTCGCGATGCACCCAGATGAACACCCTTCAAACCTATGGCGACGAGACGATCTTTTCTGTTGAAGGACGCTGGGCTGTGCACCAACCGGTTTAATCCGACGGTTGGCACTCGTACCCCCTGGGAGGGTTCTTACTGCCACTCCTTCCAGAATCGAGCGCTAATTATTTTTAAAATGTTTGCAGTACCGGAGAGCTGGTAAACAGCAGATTTTCCGTTTTAATTGTGGCCTAGAATACTTCCGTCACGTCGACGTGTAGATGTGATCACGTACCGTCAGTGCTATTCACGTAACAATATAGTCATTGCATTAAAATGTTAATAAAATTATATCATTATCAATAACAAATTAAACCTCGATCAAACCACACGATTAACTATATCTGTGACCAGTGTAATGACAATTTTATTTATCTATAGAAAACCCACACATTTGCACTTGCCTTGAAACATATGCACACTTACAAACAAGTTCTACCTGACCGTGCCGCGGGATGGAACAGGACGGCGATATTTTCCGTACCCGAGCGAAAGGGATCGACGCACAATGGGACAGATGTTCGAAATATGAAAGTATGCGGGCGTCATTTTTTTTTTCATACGGCCGAAGGTAGCTTAGGGTTGTCTATTTGGCGCTTCCTGGCTGTAGGCGTGGGAATCCGTTGCCGATTTTATTGGCCGGATTCTAAATATAAATAGTAACTGTTGTGGTGCAACGTGGTTGTTTAAAATTCTATAACTTGATTTGATTTTTTAGTTTACGCCAAGTGATGGGACGCATGACTAGCGGGTTAGTTATTGAATTAAAAAACATTCAAGTTTCGTTTACTGTGTCACATGTCTAAAGCTAAAGATCGAACGGAACTATGACGAATATCACAGTTGATTTAATACATATCAATGATAAAGAAAATACGGTGTGATTAATAATTTAGATTTAATAAGTTTATAAAATCATGTTTTTTGAGTTAATATTCAGCCAACAAGCAGACGGGCCACCTGATGGTATATGGTATATAATTAGGTATGCGTACATCCACGGCACCAGCGACATACGAAATTATATCGCGGGGGTGTGGTTGTGTTAACGCTTTGTTTGTTTTATTTATTTTAAATACCGGAGAATAAACCAATAACAGACAGCAGTCATCTCATAAGGCAAATATTCTACAACTCCATATCACATACGCATTAGACACGACACCAATCCAGTTCTGCAATTACACCCACTACCAACCGGCTCGCTGAAATCGACAACCCCTCTCGCACGTCGGAACCGTGCGAGCCGGGGTGGGGTCGCCCGCGCACCCTCCGCGCGTCACTTACCGAGAGTACCTCGCGCACTTGCTACGCCGACCTTCGTTTAACGTTTTAACGTGTCTATCATCGAAGGAGCTGTTGAAGTTTTAAACGGATGTATATTCTTAATATATCCAACCAGTCTTGAAGGCCGAAAGTTAGATCTAAATTTGATAAAAAATTGGTAGAATACTTCACTATTTTTCTCACACACATATATATACATGCGGGGACACACTCACGAAGACATCACTCAGAAATACTCATCTTATCACACAATAGCAACTAGTCATTTCTGACGAAAATCGACCATTGAACATCTATACACATAATAAAATTCTAACTGATCGCTTTCTGTACATTAAGGGTATAAGAGGAAAACTATTACTACAGGGCCTTTATCAAGGCAATAGAACGCAAAACAATAGTTCTTATAGTTTGTATTTGATTGTCTGTCTATCTGTGCGTTTGTCCATGCTAACCTCATAAACGGCTTATCCCATTTCTTTACGGTCTTCACTAATGTGTTGCAGTAAGCATCACATAATATTAACAGATCGTTTCATTTCAATCCGTCCATAAATAAAAAAGTTACGAATTCATATATGAATTTCTAATTAACAGAACGAGAAAAACCCAGTTCTAAAACAACGGAGATACTTTTTGTAAGCGTATGGTAGTTTTTCTGAAGCGCAGCGAGGGTAGTTCGTTAGTTTGAAATAAAAAATCAAATCGGATTATTCAAAATACAAAATCGTTTGATTTTTAAGCCGATAAACGTTTACTAATATTGTTCCAATACATTTTTTAATATTAAATTATTTCAAACGATTACCGGAGCTCACCAAGCGAGACCTGCTCCAACCCCACGGCCCATATCCACCACCGTCACGGTACACGGACCGTGGCGTGCCGAGGGGCGCCCGCGCACCCCATTGCAACTAACTACCTTCTACACTACGCCGCCAAGTTGGGGTCGTACTTGTAAAGGCGATACGAGATTATGGGCGCCTTGGAAATATAACGCACCGATTTATCAACGGTCGTTTGCTGATCAGCGTTGAAAATCTCGAAATTAACTTATCGTATATGTATCCAGATCCGAAATTCATTTTCCATAACATCCCTAATCACTATCGTGCGTTTGGGTAAAGTAAAATAGCGCGAAAACCTGACAGTTCTCCATCTTTTTAAATGTAAGCAACGTCTCTGAACCTGATAGCGAGTTATTAACTAAGAACGTAGTAGCGCACTGTAGAAGGTGAACACACGCATCTTTTCATAAACTGGCCAATTCCAAACTAAATTATTAACATCTGAGTAAAGTATGTCATCACGCGCCCTTTGTTTCATTTAATTGCGCAGTTGCAGAATGTAATAAAAATAAACCATTGAGTCGTGTTTACTTAATTCATTAGCTAGCAAAATTAATTTTACAGTACATTACAACAAACTGTAGTTACAACTGTAACCTTCGGCACATAATTGGTCGAAGACAAAAAACATTCGTACTATTTATTATCTCCTCTGTCAAACAATATTCTTGGTCCCTTTTTGTGTGGTAGTTAAAAAAAATTCGAAGCCTTATCTCTATTTAATAATTATGGTCCGATTTCGGCAACAAAGCGGAGACCAATTAAATAAACTCCTGGTTGTGTCCTGTTCAATGCGCGATATAAAACCGCCGCGTTCCACGCGCCGTTCCGTCTGTGCGCACTCCACTTTTTGTCTCTGTCGCCCGCTAAGAACGGAATTGGGGTCATATTGAAACTATTACAATATACCGAATATTGAATTTGAGCGAGGGTGACGTATGAATATGAAGCGAATGTTTAAATTAAAATATGTAACATGTAGGTCATAAACACGACCACTCGACTCGATATATATTATATAACACATAAATATGTGACACACACTTAATTATTGCGTTCCATATTAAAATTAATAAGAAGGAGATGCTAAATTATCGTCGTCCCTCTCTGCTGCTACTCTGTTGCGATCTCGTCCTTTCCGTCTCGGATACTCTCCGGTCTGCCGGTATGGTTTAACATTTCGGGAAATGAGATGATACTTGTAACGTTTTAGTCACTACAATGTGACTGCAACCATTTCAAATCAAAGTTACAGCTTCACACACCTGGACAACGCCGAGCTCAGACACTGTCACACAAACTTATTCTACGAGCTTCCTATCGCTCAATAAAAACCATATTTCTGACAAAAAATAATAATGTTCAATTAATTAGAAACATATTAAACCAGCTAATTTTCGCAAACTACTCATCAGAGAGATTGAAGAAAAAAAAAACAAATGCAAGTAGGAAGTAAATTTCTTTTCAGAATGTTTCGTCAAATTACATGACACCGGTTGGTATATTATGGAAAGTGGGAAACAACAATATATTGCGTATTATTTTATTAATTTTTTCGTTCCTATAAATATGTCCACGGGTGTATATTACTTTTGTTTTGTTTTTTTTTGAACGGATTCGCGGAACTCTATTGACTACCCATCAGCCGATACTACCACGGATATTACAGCTGCCTCCAGATTTCGCCTAGTGTTTAAAAGTCGCAGCCTCCCCGCAGCACGGGTTCGAATCCCGCACCATCAAAATTTTTTTTTTTAAGTTTTGTACGTATTGAAATATGTTAACTAATTACGGCTCGGTTCGGAATATTTAAAAAATATTTGTTTTATTCTCAGATGATTACTCTGACAGTATTTACAAGATGTCTGACTGTATTATATTTCATAAAACGATTAAAAAAGAAAGGTTTTATTTCGTGTACTTATGTTAACACATCTATTTATACTAAAGTTATGATAATAATGTAATTACAACCCATATAGTCCACCGCTGGGCTTGGGCGAGTGTGTTAGGGTCATAACCCGCCACGCTTGGTCGAGTGCGGATTGGCAGACTCCACGCGCCTTTGAGAACATTTTGTAGAACTTTGAGGTGTACAGGTTTACTTCACCGACCCATCATATGATAATTATGAATTAATTAATTTACAATTTACGTGTTACACCGCGCCGCAGGATTCGAACCGCTTCCTCAGTGAGAGAGGCCGACGTTGTACCACTAGGCTACCACCATCACAGCTTTGACTAAATTCGCATGTTTTTGTAATAAAAAACATAATGAACATTATTCGTTATACATATATATTTCGCTAACAGTGATTTACTTAATGCTATTATAATTATAATTAGGTATCGCAATCGACTGCGTGCAAATAGCCGCGTATTTGTTTACAGACTCCATCGAATGAACTCTAATCAAGTTCATGTTACTTATCTGAAAATGTTATGTTCACCCTGTCTATTAAATACAATCACAATTTGAATACTATCTCACTTTAATAATGATTACTTTGCATGGAAAAAAATATATATTAATTATTAGTATAACTAATATTTTGTTATGATTCAAAGCAACAAGTGGATCTGTACTGTATTGCGTGCTCGATACGAACTGATCATCGGTGTATCGATGTCCACACAACGATACACAGATATCGGTAAGATCCGATTGTCTATCTGTGTACGATAATCTCGATTACTAACCACAGCGCGAACAACGATTCATGAGGAAGGTTCACGCGTGCACGTTACACATGGAAAACTTTCAAAGCGCCTGATAAAAGCGACCAACAGCCGCCTCGAGTGCCGATCACACCTCGCGACCGTGACTGTCGCTGCCAACCAGACCCGCACCGTCCCCCACCACCGGCGAGCCGCGCGGCACGCGCCGCACGCGGACAGCTTTCTCGCGGGCGCGTCCGTGGCGAGACAACTGCGGGAGTGCGTTGCAAAATTAAACACAAAAATAAAGCGGGTCAGCACCCGCCGCCGGTCGGAGGCCCGCCCGACCGGCCGGTCCGGAGGGCCGCGCCCGCCGCGCCGGGGACGACGCGAAGAAACAACACGACGAGACGAGCGCACCTCGCGCTCCACACTCGACGTCGAACGTTCGCCGCGGAAGAGAACAATAAATTATAGATATATAGATAGACAGACCATTGTTGATATATATATTATTACACTCACTGTGAAGACGATACGTGACATTTTTTCTCAATGACTCAATGTCAACAATACATACTACTTGCATTATATCAACCTACCCTCCTATCATTATTCTTCTCCGACGCCATAGCCTAGTTGGCAGTGACCCTGCCTGCCGAGCGTGAGGTACCGGGTTCGAATCCCGGCCGGGGCGGACATGTATGTGACACATAAATGTTTGTTCTCGGGTCGTGTCATATTTGTGTATGTCCATGCCACTCGCAACACAGGGAATCCTAGTGAGGGGGTGTGAGCGTGTGAACGTTTATTATATTATGCACTACCGCTGCAATTTTCATCCAAAACGAAATAGCTGGTACTGTTAAGCTGACATTGCACCATTAAAATCGGTACAAACTGCCAGCCGAGGGCAGGTCCAAGTATAAAAAGTACTAGTAAGTAAACAACAACTTCCATCTTCGTTTATTACACTACACTACAAAGTAACTCAATAAAGGGCCAACTTTAATACCTTTCGGCGTTTTCTACCACTGACTCCGGCAGAACGTTGTGTTGAGTACATGGTAGATGGAAACCATGCTCTATGTTCAATATGTTAATACGTGAAGAGAAAACGTTTCAAAGCATCTTTTGTGCACTTGAAGTATTGTGAAAATTGACATAGTTACATTTTATACGGAGAGGAAGTGGGGAAAGATAAAATCTACATTAAATCACACGTCAAACATATTCTGTGGCGAAACAGTTATATTGAGTATAGTGAGTTGAAGCTGTTCTCTTTGACAAAACAACCTAAATAACGTTCGAACTCAAATATTCAATGGAGCGCGGTCAACGTTTGCTCCGGACGGCCTCTACTACGAATTTATGATTCAGTAGTAAAAACTACACTAGTAATAACGCTGTGGAGGGCCGAATTCATACATAAAATATGGAAGCCTAAACATACTATTTTGGAATTTTCATCGGTCCCTGTGTCCACGTATCGCGGGGAAACCACTGGTTTGGATGATACTCGGCATGGATATATATATATATGTCGGCGAATGCCAGTAGTTTTAGCAGCATTGTCGAACATAGTGTGGGCGTATAATCGTTTAACACTTTTAATTAATTGTTCACAAACACTTCACACTGGACAAACAAAACCAGTAACAGTTCTCAGTGCGGAGGAGCCGATCTCTTCGACCGCAGAATGTAAACCGTGGCTCCATCGGGCATCACTCCACTTGCTAGGCTCTGTTGTAGCGCGATAGCCGAGTATCTACGTCATCGCGGCGGTGCTGCCATCTCTCGGATATCGTGCTGAGTTTCGTTTCACGTGTATACTAATGACCATCTCCGACATATATGTATATATTTTTTAATTTCTACATTACTTTTCGACCCGGAAAGTGGGTACGTCAATTAAATTAATTAACATAATTAACAATTAATCAACATTAAGGTAAGCTTATAGCCGACTTAACTAATTTCTTGTAGTTAATTGTAATTTTCACTTTGTGTGCAAATAAAAACTTCTCAAACGTTCCAGCGAAAAAAAAAAACGAGTAATTATAGACAGTCGGTCGCGACGGGGGTTAGCAAAACATTAACGAAGTCTCTGGCGGGTGTTGCGGTACATGAATATGTTTATATTTCAATTCGTGGAACTAGATACATCGACCAGTACGGCCGGGGCGGACTCTGAGGTCGACTCGTTCCTATGTTCGCTAGCGCGCACGGTGTGAATGTCCAGCCGCCGCGACGGAGGCACGGCGATGTTAGGCATTTAATTTCCTACAAAACTGCACTCGGAAACATCACTGTATCAAGGCGTTCCCGTTGAAACCGGGTACCGTATAATATTATTGTATTCAAGATAAACGCCCTTGGAACAGGAAGTGTACTATACTTTTAACGTTATAGGTACATAGTTAATTACACACAGCACACTCACTTATTCGGTTCGGTTTCCACTCTAGTCTCGCACACCCATCATGAACCTCCCGCGCTGCAACAGATTAAGTTTATCTCCCTCCGACATAGTCGTCTAACCTTATATTGTTACACAGACGATAAATGAGTTGTTTGTTCAACGCAACAATGATTTTTCTGTATGTATGTATGGAGCTTCATAAAAATAATGGTTAAACTGTTAGTTTGATATGTATGAAACTGGTTTCAATTTTATGGTAATAATTTTACTCAACTACAAAGTAACTTGGACAGAGTAAATTACAACGTTTAATACATTGCCGTATGACGTTATTATATCAAAAACACTTCAAACAACACGCGTCAATCCACAGCGTACCCAAATACGTGTGGACCGGCGGGTTCACCTCCCCGTTCGTCTCCCGGCCAGGGCAGACCACTCATTAGTATTACTAGTAGTAGTAGTACAATTCATTAAGTTTTGCACCACGTTCAATTCCCATCGTATCGACGTATGACGATGGTATTCTTTATCCACCGTTCGCTCCCACACACTCCATCCGAAACCCACAAGAAACGTTTACAACGTGCCAGTTGCGGTGTTCGAGAGGCTATCGACGAGTCAACAACTCATCGGCGACGCCCGTCGTGTCACAAAGCAACGCTACAATTCCGAAGTCCAAAAACAAAGACACGAAAACACACTACACGCAGTGCCGCACTCATCGGTGTTCCTCGTGTACAAAGGAACGTCTCGCAGCGGCACACGCGACGTTCCGAGCGGCCCCGGCGCACCTGCCGGCGAGCGGCGCCGCCCCGCCTCGCCCCGCCCCGCGCCCAGCGCTTACATCGAAAGTATCCATCTTTCACGAGACTCGTTTTACGATAAACGATCGACGGAGTTCATCGGAGACGGACGGCACGACGACGGGTGAACGCCGGTGGTGAGATTTCGTGACGTTCGTTATCTTCAAGAGGACAGTGAATGGGCTATTCACAAGTGAGTGCGTTCACCATCTCACACTCCATCACCACTTACCATCAGGTGGGGTCGTTGTCGAGCGTTAACTTATTGTATGTAAAAAAAAAATCAAACAAAGGGGTCACATAGTCTACGACACCTCTGTCCATACATCGATTCAATTTGAAAATCATTTTGTTACTTAGATATTTTGTGAATACACTTACGCGCGTCAGTTTTAAGGTTCGACTTCCGCTTCGAAAAAGTGCTTTAATATTGAGGAGAAGAAACTACGAAAGAAACTCCTCTGCGCATATCTTCGATTAACATACGACAATCACAAGGTAAGTTCCAACCAGCACGGAATCGATGGCTGCCCCATATTTCCGGACGTCCTCCTCATTCACATATTCATCGACACCATCCGAGCACAACCCTTACCTACAAGCTGTTCTTTAACACGCCGCCTGACAGTTCCGATAGATCAATGACGTATCAACTTTGGAGCCTTATTGTAAAAAGTACACCGAGCCCCATAAAAGAATATCATAAGATTAACATCTCAATCGACTACCGATTAAGTTACGTTAACTTCTCGCCGACATTACAACCGGTACATTAATTAAATATATTAAAATTTTGCTTCATCACGTTGTCCTCGGAAGTCAGGCAGATAAACATTCAAAGCTCGAGATAAACCGAGAGATACAACGACCGGCGACCTTTAACAGTAAGGAGTTCATGCATTGCAATAAATGGTCATGAATGCCATGTGCCCTCCTTATACAAACGTACGTAATACCGCAGACATTGCCAACGTCCGATAAAACAACCGTTTCAAGTTCAACCGAGTGCCAGAGAGAGCCGCTGACAATCCCGTAAAGCTCCACTGAACTAACCCCTAAACTCTCCCGTGTCAGTAGCGGTCAGGAGTCCTTCGCTGCCGAGCGATTGTTTCCGAACGAAGCGACCGATTGTGACAGATAAGTTCTAAAATTATATTTATCTATTTATTACTATTAAAGTACAAACAGATAACATCCAATAATTTGCTCATAGTGATCTGTGCCGTTGACGAGACAGATATATAAACAAAGCGCCAGTGCTGCGTCGACACCGTACAAGCGACAAACCTACCGACTTCCGAGTGCTTTGCAGTCTTCCGGGTCGAGATAAACCGCCCAACCGTCTCCTAATACGCGTTATCGCGCTCATTATCGCCCCGTAACGCTCGTGCAGCAAACGTACGTGACGATCGCTCGCAGTCAACGAACCCGCGGCGGCGCGGCGTTAATATCGCAAGGTCAAAATTATTCGTTCAGAAACTTGAACCACCATAGATTATTACCCGCGACGACTAAATAACGAAGGATGCATGTTATGTGCGCGGACGTGATTTGCTTACAAAACCCTTAAGCGACATGTGAAAGCATCTCGTAGCTAAAGATCCGTACGGTATGTACACATTAAAGTGAAGAAGACGCTGATGAAGTCGCTCACAAACAATGAACGTTGCTCCTAGTTCGTGTGAATAAAATCACTTTGGCAGCACGGCAGCTGTCCGGTGCACTTTATCTGCGGAACGAGCTTCCATCGGATGTATTTCCAGCACTGACTGTATGCCATCGAGTTATTCATGGGGTAGACCAATCGTAAATAGCGGATATTGGAGCGGTAATAGACAAAACAGACAACGAGCAAGTTTATGACATCACAAATACCCATTACCCGACAAACAAAGATTTATCTGTCACATAAATGTCTGCCCCGGCCGGGAATCGAACCCGGGATCCCTTCGCTCGGCAGACAGGGTCACTACCAACTGAGCTATGGAGTCGTGTAGGGAATTTATTCCATTTGCATCACACGGGTTCATAGATGGTGTCCATTCACTAATAGCAGGATGATAGTTATATGCTTGTTTTCCTGTCTCTGACATGGCAGAGATGTGGACAGTTCCGGGGGCTCGGCCAACCAACACCAAAGATATTGCCTCCTTTAGACGACCCTTCCAAGCAGACACACGGATGCCGCTGCAACAGTTTTTCAAGGATTCAAAAGGTGACCCCGAATGAAACATCTTTCCCTAATTATCACTTCTATTAATAATAATGTATTTTACCTACCTACTTTGTTTAAATATAAACTTATAAGTCCTACTCGTAGACGCGGAAGTGTTCTTTGTACAATAAAACCTCGTGAATGCCTTCGTGAATCATCAAACGTGTTTTATCTTAAAGGCTCTGCCTTATTTGTCGAGATATGTCCGAGTGGACTACACGGATATGTGTAAGCTTGGATGGATAGATTCACATCCATGCTCGGGTCCAACCAACTTCCCCTGCTCGCGGTGTACTCCGCTGTAGAATGGACAAGGCGAGTTGAGGTCTCTTCCATTAGTTTAAGTCTCTCCTGTTGGAGGTCGCTAAGCTACGTACCCGGTTAAACCCCACCGAATTTATACGACGTGGTAAGGACCTTTAATCTGACTAGCTAGTATCCTCCATCTATAAACCACTGTGATGTTTTTTCCGCTGCCGTGTCAGACAGACACTTCACAAGCGGTTCTCTCGCTTCCTCCCGTGTTGGCGACGCGTCAGTACCCTTTGGCATTATGGATGTCGATAAACGGAGCTGTCTATCGTCCACAATCAAGTGGCTCCTCACTTCATTTGTGAGCTAATGGCACATAGTTACATAATGACACGATATTTTTAGTTATTAGAGGTGGAACTTTGTTGTAACAACTACCCCAACTACCCCCCCTGCTCATGCTAGACTGAATGAAACAGCTTATCGATCAATCGAGTATTACAAGGGTAGAAACAATTATTAACAAACGATCCGTTGTAATCACGATCAGAACGACTGCAGTAATGCATGAGATGAGCGGGTCCAAGCGTCCACTTTACACCTGGTTGATAGACCGCGTTCATTGCCTCAAACACTAATAAACATCACTGCATAGTTTAAAACAAAATCTATATGTTTTGACTTGTCTAAACGTGATAACTTCAAAAGGTAGTGGCACGTGAATGAATTTTCTTGCGGTTGTTACTAATAAAGTTGCTATTCACGATAAATGTTTAAGGTGTATGGGGTAAGGAATAAACATTTATAAAGCGAGTGATAAAATAGTATACCGACCGTTTTGTGTGCGGTTACTAATTGTGAATCATGTTTCTTAAAGCTGTTACTAATTAGTATTAAATATATATATTACAAAATTTTCTTAGTCACATTATTATCAATCGAGAATGACAACAATGTACTTTGGTACCCATAACACAGCAACATTTATATGTAGAAACTTTTTGCTGTAGAATAAGAGATGGCGCCACGGTGTACCTGAATCACGCAATCGAAGTTTTCTACATTCTGCATATCCGAACTCAGAACGATCACAGCACAGTCGATCCGTAAACACGATTCGCGAGAAGTACTCTTGTTCAAAATGTATTAAACCGTATACTTGCTATACAATACTAATTTTAATTGAGAGAAAAGAATACGTCTGGTGCATAATCGATTACAGGTGTGAAATCAAATCTGAAAGGAAGGCGGTCAATACACAAAAATACAAATAGTGCGAAAAACAATTAAACACACAAACTCTCACTAGGATCTAATAGGAGATTATCTCGTCAAACTGTGATTAGTCTGCGAGTATATCGACGCCGGAAAGCGATCTTTTCGTATCACGAAATACATCATTTGAGTCAGAGAAAAATTCTGAATCGTATGATAGCTTCATTCTTCTAGGATGATTTTTATTTTAAATACACCATAACATTTTTTTTTGATAATTTCAAAATGAACACAAAAAAAATGTTGTGAGTCAACGAAAATCCGTTATTGTAATATTTTTCATTGATACAGAGTTGCTGCGTATATTTTTAAAAATATTACAGATGCCTCGGCTATGTTTCGTTATTTTATTACTTTTTTCGAATAAATACATTTTCAAACATACAGCTTTTTATTCTAAGCCACCATTGACTGTAATACAAATTACAGCTACTGGCAAATAGCACGATACTAAATATTGACTTGAATCTGTCTAGTGATCATCAGTTTCAATTATAGTCGGATAAAACAAATTTGCTGCTGGTGAATTTGAACAAATTATTATCAGCCCATACTTTATCTTTTTATTTAGTATATTCACTGTTTATAACTGAAAAAACCAAAAGTGGTAAAAAAACCCATTACCAAGATTTTAGTTTAAAATTTTAAACTGCTACAAAACGGATTCTCTAAATCTTCTGGTCCACAAGTTATGAATTATTTAAATTGTTTTTTTTGTCGCTGGTGTAAAGTTGTATTTTTCGTAATACGACAAGATTGATTTCCGGCGTCGATATGATCATTGCAACAACCCATAATTGTCCCACGACTGGGCTCGGGTCTCCACTCACAACGTGAGGGGTTATTGATGATAAACCCTTAACGGGGTCGAATCTGTACATTAAGTATATTTTAAAATTTCCGTCTATCCGTCTGTCTGGCTGTGCATGTCTGAAGCTTAAACCATTCAACAGTTTAAAATGATACTTGGCATATTTGTAATTTATCGGTTATTATCTGGAACACTTTACATACATAACACAAAACAAAGTATCAACTACTTCTTGTTGTGTAGCGACTGTAACAAATTAATATATTTTTTATTGCCGGAACTAGGTAAATCGATATTTAAAAGAATACGGCGCACATAAAAAATATAAAATGCCAAATAAAAATCTATAACGATTGCTTCGGGTGGGGATGGTACATAAAGCGTAATCATTTCGAAGCAAAGTGTGGAAGGGATGCGCTACTTAAGAATGAAATAATTATAATTGTGACGAATTCGATATATGTAACATAAACATTAACTACATAGCTTACATAAATTATAGTCAAAAGCTCGACGGTAACTTTGGGCGGTACTTTACTGTGCTGTGTACTTTTAACGAACTTCCATATATATACGGCAAAAAAAAATATTGTGCTTATATAATTCGATATAATTCAAAAACAACATGTCCAATATAACTGACTGTATGCTACGAGTAAGCACTACCAAATACAAAATACTTGAGACTTGTAAAAACTCACCTGAGACCACACAAAGCAAATACAGGGTGCCAATAAAAATACAAACGGTGCGCGACGTCTAAAAATACACAAACCAACAACAACAACAACACAAAAGCCACGACACATCGCTACGCTAACAGCCGTCTCTCACCCATTGCGGGGGCACGTCCGCGTGCTGGTGGTGGTGGTGGTGATGGTGGTGGTGGTGGCGGCGGTCCGGCTGCTGGTGGCCGTTGGCCGCCGCGCACGACGTCGCCGCCACGCCGTACTGGCGTGACAAAAGTGCTACGAGTTACGGATTTGTATTGGATAATTATGCGTTAACAAATATTTAGAATACAACATTACGTGGTAGCCGGCACTAATGTTGGAACACTTCTATGATGATATGTTAAGTGAAACTGGTGGTAGATCCGGTAGTTACAGTACTTCTAACTGTAACGGGTACTCACAAGCTTTGTATCGATATTCTGATTCAATAACATGGATCGAGGTGACGGTGAGTCAGTCAGATACCGTAATCGTGAGTACCCGTCGCAGTAAAAATGTATAATTCCCGGGATGATATAAGTTTACCAATACCAATATATAACAAACACATAACACAGATCAGAGGGAATTAGTACGTAAATGAATCGTTCCTCTTCGTTTTTATATCGTCATAGATATACGGTGTGTATGGAAACATGAAGATCACCGAGAGGCAGTAATAGAAACTCCCAAGAAGCAGTCGCAAAAATTTTACCTCCTCACCCTCGCAAGCCAATAAATTGCCAAAACTAAAAGGTCAATTCATTTAGTGCCTCTTCTCCAGACGCACCTCTCCCCCCCTCCCGCCACCACCCCTCGCCCCGTCTGTCAAGTGCCACCGTAACGTTACAGTTGGATAGGGCCCCTGTCTTTTAATGTGTTGTTAACAAAATATAACCTTCGCAGTGTCGTTTCAGTACGCGGCGGCTGCGAAGACGCTACAACGAGGTATTAGCGTGTTGCGATCATTGTTCACATCAACTTTTCGGATTTTCCAATAGGAGATTGCACCAATGTACGCCTCAAACGCGCTATACAAGTTTTATACGTCACTTCCATATGTGCTTATTCTCCCATATAAAATTAAAAATAATTATTGACCGCATTGGGGCGGCCTAGAATACTCCCCCCAATCCCATGCTGACAAAACAGGGTGTCGTAAGAGGCGACAGAAGTCAGCCTGCTTGGTGGTAGGGCTTCGCGTAAAGATTATATTATCAGTATTATTATTAAGTCATTAATATTATTACTGGTATTATTATCTTTCCGTATAGCCTGCCTGGCTAGCTACCACCCTCCTGCTCGAGTCAGCCGCCAAACGACTCGTCGTGTTCCGGCTGGGGGCTTGAGAGCCAGTTCTTTCTTTCTTACCTTCTTCTAATTTACTAGCCGACAACGCATCAGTAATAGCATTGGTTTTGCTGATGTCCATGGGCGACGGTGACCACTTACCATCAGGTGGCTTGTCTGCTCGTTTGTCGGCTATTAACATAAAAAAAAATATATTTCTTCATCGGAGTGCAATGTCATCTATGCACCTATATTGGTATTAAAAAACGTTACAGGTTCATCGCCCTAACTCGTGTATCACGACCTTGAATTTTTACTGTCAGCGCGGCTAAAGTTTCACTTCAAAAACGAAGACGTAATTTATAGTCATTCACTTATATTACCATCTCATATATCGGTGAGTATCCTCCCCCGTTGTTACATGTCTGTCAATACGTGTAACAATATATAACAGTACATAACGATGCACGACAGTCGGTTCGGTGCGCCCCCATTGTCTTTACGACCGGCGGGATGTTCTGTGTACTGACGGCGAGAAAAGCGTGCTGCGACGGCCGACGACAGCGCGTAGACCTTGTTGGTTACAAACTTTAACCGGCTGATGATAATCGAAAGGACCGGCCTACAGTCGGCCGATTGCTCTCGATTTCATATCGGACAAAACGACCACCCCGGAAAATGTAATGGCAGAATTTTTGTATTGAGTGTTTGAACGCTCAGATAGAACGCTTCACGGACTTAATTTTACCGGATGAACGGTGTGCCTGATTGTAAAAACATCAATCAATGCTCAGAGACCAGGAGCGTCAACTGACGGCATGAATAACGAAAAATATATTTTAGGAGGATGGTAAGCTAGTGAATGAGTACTGCTCCACCTTCGTACGGATAAAGCTTTGATAACATGGCGTCTTTACTTCACGCGTAAATCACGTTGGGGAGGTTATCATAGACTCAACACTTACACTCCTTCCATCCCAGAACCCCGCGCACCAACATCGTGACACACAAAGCACTTTTTAACTAGACATGTGCAATGAAGTCGTCGCGACTGTACCCCTGATTCGATACCGAGCCGTGCGCGAATTAGGAGCGAGTTTCCACCCGCACCCGCTCTCCGCCCCGAGGCGCCTCTCCAGTTGAGGGTGTTCCAGTCGGGGTAACGGGGCTGTCTACTTCTACTGTTCTAAGACAATATAAGAATCAGAATTACAACAAGTTTAGAAAGGACGCCGCGTCATATCATGTCCGCAAACATAAATTTAGTAAGGCATCCCACGATACTTATTTGTGCCCATAAATACCTTGCCACTTTGTACTTAATCCATATGCATATGCCTATCAATAGCTTCCAGTAAAACTTTTGTAACCAGCACAGTCAATATTTTACTTCGCGGTTTTTGTTTGGTCGGTTTGGACGGTTTGGACGGTTTGGACGCGTAGTGACTTCGCTCATCCTCGAGTCCCACCCAAACTCAACTGCTGATCCAGGCTACGGCGGATCAAGCTAAGGCGACTCAAAGCGAACCTCACCTGCTCGAGGTGCATCCTACTGAAACAGGCTATGGCGAACGATGCCTCCCGTTTGTATTTAAGTTTAATTCCACATTGGATCCAATCCCCGATGCTTGTCAATATCAGTCGATTTTATAATCTAACTAGCTTTACCGCTAGGCGCCACCCTCATTTTAGAATCGAAGGTGGAATTTTTTTTACGTTTCTTGGTGCAGCATCTGAGAACCAGCAATAAGCAGGTCTTCATTTTCATCTTGGTTTGCAACGTGACGTTGATGTCTTTTATGTCGCGACATTGACCACTTACAATCAGATGGCCCATCTGCTCGTTTGTCTGTTAACGATATAAAAACAAATACACCTTTCATAATCACGCTACCATTGCATCTAACTTGGCTCCTTTATCACATCAAACATCTTGGTAAGATAACCCACACTACTTAAATAACGAACTTGGCCCCGTTTAATCATTTCGGGTGCGACGACTCGTCTAACCACAGTGAACCTGTCGATCCACGTGCCAAACATAACGAGGTCGGTTTTGAACTGCATTACATACATAGTTCAAACTCGTATTTAAATGTTACCGCAGTACCAATGGATTCACAGAGCGGTCAGTTCGCTGTGTTGATTAATACCTACGCTTGGCTGGCGGTGAGTTAGTGCTAGGGTTGACTGTTGCGACTTTTGCAATGATAAAAATGCGTAGCTTAGTCAAAATATGAATAATATACTTCTGTAGCCTTTTTTTAATTTAACCTTAAAAAATATAATTTATTTATTCGTGATTGGCTTATCAAACTTAATTTATAAAGGTAGATGTTCAGACACTCACATCCCTGCTTTAGGACTCTCAGTGTTGCGGGTGGTAAGGACCATACACAACTACGACATCACAAACACCAATAACCCGGGAACAAACATTTGTCCATCGCATAAATATCTACAGGGTCACAACCACGTATCTAGCGGGGTCTATGTACTGAATTAAAAAAACTTAACTTGCCTCTGAGCACAATTTTTAACACATCTTTTAAGTGAACTCGACGGTCGTTTGCCATTTATCAGATCAAGCGTTATCCCCCGAACGTGTGTCTCCTACGCCCGGCTGACTGTATGCAGTGGGCCCTCTGCCGCTAATTACTTACCGAGTGACAGTGTCAACAGTACCAAAACCCGTCCGTTCGTGCGTCCCGCGGCGGAATGCGAACCGACGGGCAGATGTTCTCCACTTTATATACACACACACACACACACACGCGCGCGCGCGTCAGCTATGTCACTACTGTGATGCGACTTGTGTGCTTTGACTTAGTTTGCTGACGGTTTTGAAGTGAGAGCGGGCTGTGGTATGCTGCCACCTTTCAACTTCACACGAGCTATTTGTTCAATTAATAAAATACTGACCGAAGAACGGAGACGCTTGTCAGATAAACTTCGGCCGAGAATCGATCCCGAGTCCCCTCGGTCGAAGCCAGCGCCTCGACCAACTTTACTGGTAGCGAATAAGAAGTTGCGGTAAAGTTCTTGAGCATTTAGACGGTGCCTCACAGCTATACTACTACATAAGTCTGTGGTGTGTGTCTGTCTGTCCAATTCCATGATAGATATTAGTTTTGTGACTGACTAACAAGAATTTGACCATTTCGAAAATTTGTGTTTTCGTGTATGTCTCGAGATTACTCAAGAAGGGCTCGACCGATCTTAATGTAAATTGGTACGTAGTGAGAACACGTGATTGCGCAGGTTTACACAAGGCGGAAATGATACAATTTAGAATAATCATGTGCATATAATTAATTGTTCATGAATAATTGTCGAACCCGAACGAAATTCGGAACGGGCCGCTGGTGACATTATCAAAATAACATTCTGTTTCGCTCTTGTCAGTACCGCAATCACGATCACATTTGGATACATTTCACAGTACAATTTGGAAACACGAGAGTAACATAAAACTTTATATTTCTTATTTATATCATTTTTACTGCATATTGTTTATAATTTATCACTTCCCTTGCTTTTACGGCATAGCACATTGAATATCATCGGAAGCTTCACTGAAAAGATGTGTACACCGTTTATGATTTTAAGACTTGTACGTTCTCAAACACAGTAAACAAAGACCCAGAACATGTTACGTGCCGCCCACAGCCCGGCGGCGTGTATCAGTCCAATCGAATTAAGTTATCGGGTTGTCATCGGACGTGGTCGGGGGACGCGTGAGAAGTCGCCATTAGCTTACATGGTTCTCTAGGTACTTTAGCAAAAGGTCGTCTCCCGAGATGGAGAATTAGGTCAGCGTGGACGCGCCTAGAATCTTTTGTAATTGTAAGCAATATAAAAAACTTCGATAATGTGATTCATGTCTACGGTAGGGCCGCATGCGAATCGAATCATCTTTACTTTTTATCGATATGGTCACAAAATCTTCCGCCATTCGAGTCGGCTACTTCGTCGATTCGCACTACAGCAACTTGGCGAAGTACGCTATAGGCATTTGCGAGGTGAGGTCCTCACCCTGCGATCAGTTACCCCTGATACTCTTATACACGTTGTTTCCCCGTCAACAACGGCACCATACAAAGTCCACCGCTCGCTCGCTAAATGCACCGCCATTCATGACGAAAATATAAAAAATATTATACAACCTAAATTGCATCGATCAAGTTCATCGAACGTACACACGGCGACACGGGCTGCACACCGCGGCTGCGTACACTACGATACCGATACTAATTGTAACGGGGCCGAATCTACGTTTTGTTATCTACATATACATATAAGTGTGAACATATATTTTTTTTTTTTATTCCTGTCTCTATGTCTGACAACGTATCGCACTGAAAGCACTGAATTTTAAATACTACTTGGAAAATAAGTAACTTTACTTATTACTAGCGGCTCGGTCAGACTTCGTTCGGGTTGGGTTATAATTGGTATAAACATAATTATTAAAAAAATATTAACTCGCCGACACTGCAGCCAAAGTACTTTCGAAACACATTACCATTGGACTGAATACGCTTTAGGGATATGTCTCATCTTGCCCGTTGGCTTTGGCCTTGATTCTAGAAGGAGCGTGGTAGCTACTCGGGCAGATGAAGAAGGCGAGACCGCAAAACCAGTACCGACTGTCTAACGGTAGCATTCACGACAGTGTTGAGCGCGGAGGATGGCACGAGAGAATCGACTTTGTCTCTCGATGATCTTCGAACTTATGTACACACCATCATGATAACATATGTTATGATAAGCACTGATAGCTTAGCGGTTTGTATGTCTACCGCTCGCATGGAGACTCGAGTTGGAATCCTGCACGGACTTCTTGTAATGTTTCAAATAATTTGCAAATTTGAAATGAATATTCAACATTAATTCATTAATTAGTTGTATTTTTTTTTTTTGTTGAATTGAATGGTGATGAATGTAATTTAATTTAATCGTGATAATATGATAAATTTTAATTTAAATTGTTTCCACTTTAATTCACCATTGTTTTTTTTTTATTTGAATACTAAGTAATGTCTTTTTTTTAATTTAATAATGTTATTTTTTTTCTTAATTTTTGTTGCATTGTAAATTGCATGTTGTTTGTACGTATAAGTGAAGTAACACTTACCAATATTTGTATATTAGTGTAATATTGAATGTATAGTGAGTGCTTCGTTGGTGCAACTAATTAAATAAATAAATAAATTAGCCCAGCAGTTGGACAATCATAGGTTCCAATGTTGATTATGGTATCGCAAACACGATAATGGTATAGACGCAGCGTCGCCTGAAGTAACTTGCTTCATGGCAGCATTAAGTAGGTGTAGGTAGCATCACAATCCGACGACCGCACAAACATTTCACCACTCGTAATGTATGTTTTATTGCAACATACTAGGGATGTTATGGATATGAAATTTTCCATCCGGATACGGATATATGAATAATATTTCACCGGTTTCAGTTACGGGTATGGATGTGAAATTATTTCGGATTATCCGAATGTTTCGGATAATTTCGGTTACGGATATTAGATGATTTGCGAAAAAATAAAAAATACAATGTTAATGTTACAAATTACAAAGCTTGTTCAGTTTGTAGGTATTATGAGGTATTATAAGACAAAAAACAAATTAAATAATAAATACTGTCTAAAATGTGAACGACGCGGCTAGTGTGTCGGCTGGGCCGGCGTAAACAAGTCATAACGTGCTTTATTTAGAATCTGCCTCCATCCGAAATTATCCGAAACTTATTTATCGGGTTGGGTTACAATTTTGGAAATATTTTTATTTCGAATATCCGATAGTTTCGGTTACGGTTACGAAGCTCCATAACATCCCTGCGACATACAAAGACACCTGAATTTTCGAATCGAGATAAACCCAAGAAACTGGAGCGGTGTCACAAAAACATCCAAGTTTTTCTACGAATAAAACACGAGGGTTGATTTATAAGGGTAGTCCGCACGGGTCGCCGGCCGCCCGGCCCAATACGCTGATACACTACAGCACCCTTTTTTTTTGATATCTTAGCAATACTATGTTACTATATTTTTTCAGGGTTCCGCTGCCCGAAGAAACTCCATTACTTCTAAACACAGAAATCTTTTGAACACAAAGTACACAAAGAGACGATTGAAATTCACATGCATCTTAGTATTGTAACGAATATCTAAACAAATAATAACAAAGGTCAAACGTACAACCATAAAATATGTAGTCATTACAATGCAGATACTAAACTAACACGACAAATAATAAACACCGGTCAAGTGTCACTCGATAACCCTGAACAGAATCCACACGCACTGGGAATCCCCGTGTTGCGTGCGTAATGAACGTACATAAATATAAAATCACAAACACCCGTTATCGAGCCGAGTGCAAACACTTATCTGTCGCATCACTATCTAACCGGGAATCGAACCCGAGACCTCTCCCTCGGCAGTCAAAGTCACCGACTCGCAAACGGGAGCCGTCGACTTGGAATGCGATCAATTTGGTGTAAGTTGGCGGTGGCGGTTCTGCACGGGTATATTTAGATTTAAGTCATGCTGTTGTTGATGTACCGCGGCGGTTGTGTTATCACCGATGGAAATGTAAAACAGAATGTGTGTGTTATTGCAGAGGTCGTAAGGTCTATCGATTCGACAGTCACTTGCTACTTGGACGCAGGTTTTTTGACATTGTCTATATATTGTCCGCGGTGTTGTTAAAAGGTGTAACGTTCAATGGATGTACCCAGCACAGGGCCGAATCCGACTCGCACTTGACCCATTTCTTTCATAACGCGTATTACCATATATAATATAATGTCTCTTGGACCTTGACGTTCAATTAGAACACTACGCACATACTACATTTTACTATAATAGGCCCGCATTACACTTAAGACGTCTCTCGAATGGGTTGTTATAATGTTTACATTGTAATTATAACAGGTACTCACTATTAATTTTACACCGTTACTTCAAGCCAGTTACTTGAACTTGTGTACTTGATATTATACATTACAAAATATGTGAGTACTCGGTACATGTACATTTGAATAAAAAAATACATAAAAATACACTTTTCATTGCATGCAACATCACCATAGTACCACCATCGAGTAGTTTTCCCACTCTTATAGAAATTAAATTGTCAAAAAAAAAGTATAAAATAATATTTGAAACACTCACCATTCCATTGTCCATGCCTCCATATGGTGACTGGTATCCAGCCTTGTCTGTCACTACAAAAGAAACGGGACGACATTAAAATATCACACTTCACATCACGTCCCACTTCGTGAGTCACACGTCACCGAATCGCGTCCCTCAAACTGTTCAGGCGTTGTATCGTCGTTTGCGTTATGCCATTGCATCTTCGAGTACCGTTCGGGTGAGATTTATTAGACTGCTGTATTGTCCTATGTTACTTACTTAAGTTGTGTTTTGTGCCTAAAGGGTTCGCGGTGACCGGTTATGTATGCATGTATGCCTGTTGTTCCAGACTTAATCTATGACACATATAGCTAATCTGTGGCGATAATAGTCCGCGCGTGCATATTTATCTGTAATTTATCTCTTATCCGCAAAAAATGTCAAAATTAATAGTCTCAGTATGTAAAATATTTGTGATTTTCTGACTTTATATTTCATACAAAGCATCGATTTGTTTTAGCTGGTTAAAATCGAACTATTTTCATGGTGGATTTACATTATAAAAAAAAAAAACAACGAAAATACAAATTTTCAATAGACACTAATCCCCAAGAAGGTTAACAGTGTTCACAAACCATTTTTTTTCTTTGTATTATTTCAAACACATTTGCAAATATTAAATTTTAAAGTAGAAATAATATTGTGTTACATTCTCGAAACAAGTCTCAAGGAACGATTGTTAACTGTACAATGAAGCAAAAATTTCATATTGAAAATTGTTGACAAACAAACATATTAGAAAAATACTAGAAATTTTAATGAATCCTCTTTATACACTCACATATATATATATATGACACGTATCGAGACGAAAATTACATGAAGCACCAAAATCGCGCTTCCGAGCGATAAAGCCTTTTAAAGCGAAATTTTTCAGCGTTTATTGTAGGAGGATGTTGGGCAGGTAAAGAGCCTAACCACCAAACAGGAGACACCGAGACCCGTTACCTCGCGAATGGCCCAGCAGGACGGACCACGAGCGTGGAGAGCCAGTGTGCTTTCGAAGATGCAACGAACCCTATATCTCATCTTGAGAACCTTCAATACGTTTATTTATACACCAGTTTTCTCACACGGGTGGCAAGAACACCGACGCGCGACGCCACCCGCGGCTATAACCCATATTAAACAGCAAACAGCGAGTTAATTCGCTGACATTAGCAGTCAGCGCGCGGCGACTGGGGCGCCACCTCGCGCCATTGCGACACAATAGGTAATTAACTGTTCAACATTACAAACAAATTTGAATAACACCCCCGAAAAGGACTCGTCTCACTGGCGGCGGTTAAGTAGCTACCCAAAGGTGCGGTCTTTGAACAACGTTGCGATCACATAGCGACCCTAATTTACATTAGGTTGTCTGTAACAAGCTGCCATTTGTTTTAGTGCGATCTTATATTAATCACTAATGGTGAGATACGCGTGCCGGATTCAAATACGAGTCTTCCGGGCGAAAGACCGACGTTCAATCCACTGCCGCCGCCTATTTTTAGTTAATTTAAATAACTTTTTTTGGGGTCTTCAAATTATTTTTAAGAAATAAAAAAAAAATTCTTGACACGCACGGTAAAAGAACCAAACTGATACAGAGACAATCTCAATACTTGTTGTAGCCAACATCAACACCCCACCATGACCTGCCCTATCGTCAGATTTGAACACCGTTGAGGACGCACGGGGGGAGCTCTGATCAGAACATTTTTTTCGTCTATTCCAGTGCACGCGGGCGGACCTTTTAACACATTTTTACTACTTTCTTTCTTTCCTCTTCTTTAATTTCCGACAAAGCATTAGTGATGCCTTTGGTGTTACTAATGTTCATGGGCGACGGGGACCGCTTACCGACCATCAGGCCGCGGTCTGCTCGTTCGTCGGCTATTAACATAAAAAAATGAGTGGCATAAATATTTCACTTTTAATGGATTCATCACGACCGATCGTTTTGAAAGCTTGTATAACTATAACTCATATGCATGGTTTCGCGCCCAACGTTTGCTGGTAAGTCACTGTGTTGTAACTCGCCACCAGATGGCGCTGTCGGTATGTTTGATCAAGGAGAATGTTGCCTATTCTTCTTGTATGTATCTATACGTTTTTGTTTACAAACATACAAATGATAATCTGTCACTGAACATTAAGTGCTACAAAATTATTAGGAATACTATCCGAAAAACGATTTCAACGGAATCTTATCAATATGAATCAACGTTAATTTTTCCTCAGTTTTATTATTGAACTCGTAATGTAAATTCTAGATAACACACAGATAATATTCATAAGCACAACATCGAGAGCACATAACTGTATACAGCTGAATAAATGTACACTGGCAGACTGACCACTGACGACCTGCAGCACAGTCACCGGTGACCGCGCGACGGGTCCCAGGTTCGATTCCATGCCAGGATAGACATTAATAGGTACAACAGATAAGTTTATTTACATGTTTGCTCTCTGGTCGTCAGTGTTGCCATATTTCATTTATGCACGTCCATGTCACTCGCAACGGAAGGTGCCCCGGCGGGGCGACGCCCGGCCCGACATCTTTCGAGCTGAACGATTACGATTGTTAATTGAGCGCTTTCTGTACATGGAGGATATATGAGAAAAAACATTATTAGGGGCCTTGATTAACGCAATAGAACACAAAAAATAGCTGTTAGAATTTTTGTCTGTTTGTCTTTGCGTTTGTGCGCGCTAATCTCCGAAACGGCTTGACCGATTTCGTGATGTTTCTCACCGATGTATTTCAATGAGCGTCACTTAATACTTAAAGTTAGTTCCATTGCAATCCGTCCATAAATAAAAAAGTTACAAATGAAAATACGTTTTTTTTAATTCACAGAACGATAACATCCCAGTGCTAATACAATGCATGCGCTATTTCTAAGCGTAAGGCGTAGTATGTCCGAAGAGAAGCCAGGGCGGGTGAGTAGTACATATTAGGCTATGACCATCCGGAATAATGTACCTTTCAAAATGGTATAAGATTTTTCACATAGGTGCCGTGGTTTCGGAGACAACGTTCCGCATGTACATAAAGTCACAAAATTCGCGCTCTCTGTCATTATAATATTAGTAAAGTTAATAATAATATTAGTAATATTAGTAAAGTTGTTTATTTAATGTAGTAAACTTGAATAGAGGTGGGTTTAAATTAGCTCAAGCATCGAGTCCAGTGGAAAGTTTGTGTCACGTGACAAGTGTCAAGTTCAGCTCGCGAAGATGTACGAGGTAAACGCTGATGCCCCGGAACCACAATACGAACTGGACGTAAAGTTGACAGGCTCACCTGTCATTAGTGTCTATCAAGTGTCACCTGTCATGAGTTTTCATGTAATTGGGTGGAATTATCGGTAAAAACACAAAATTCGTCGATTCACGTTACAGTTAAAATGTACAACGTTCGCGATGTTAAAAGTTTAAAATCATAAATTTGTTCCATCAACAAAGTTGCCCTACAGCTAAATCTTCGATCGTTTGTCTCTAGTGTGAAACAAACGCTTTATTTTCGTTATTCACCAGGAGCCGTTCTATTGATGGCGATAATAGATTAAATTGACGAGAATTACTGAAGCTGCGACCATTTCAACTGATGTTCCTAAATTAGCTGCATAAGAAGCTGCGGTACTGTCTGCTGTTTCAGGTTCGTTCCTTGATTAGATTTGTAAGTACACATGATGTTCCTGGTACAGTGGTTGCTGTTTCGACTGGATGCCGACCCCGTGCAGTGGGTTGTTATGTCGCCCGAAGTCGTCCTCGCACAACGACCGCTATCTAACGATACAATCGATTTCGAAATCTTCAATGTTCAAAAATGCTCAAACAAAGAGTTAAACCCAATCGATTTTATACGATCAACACCAGCCATTTGTCTACGAATGTTTACGTGCAGATATTCAGTGATGCTGAATGGTCAATAGTTTCATATTAAAACAGACCAAACTCATTGAAACTGTATTTAAACAAATATTTTAAGACGTACGCACAAATGCTTCAATTTGCACATCTGTATGATAAAGCATTATTTCATAAAGCATTTCAACGACCATTTGCAAGTCACCAAGAGATACCATTCTCATCTCACAATCAACCTTTATAGTCGCTAGTGTTGCCACATCGGTAGAAATGTATGTCGGAGATGGTCATTAGTATAGTCGTGAAACGAAACCCAACACGATATCCGAGTGACGGCAGCACCGCCGCGACGACGTCGATACTCGGCTAACATCGTGCTACAACAGAGCCTAGCTAGTGGAGTGACGCCGGATGGAGCCTCAGTTAACATTCCGCGGTCGAAGTGATCGGTTCTTCCGCACCACACAGTTCCTACTGTTACTTGTTTCGTTTGCCCGGTGTGAAGTGTTTCTTAACAATTAATTAAAAGTGTTACACCCACGCTAAGTTCGACAATGCTGATAAAACTACTGGCGTTGCTGACACACATATATATATATATTTAATTATTATTAAAAATCTTGAGACATTTTTTATACATTGCCACATTAGATTTCACTAAAAACCCATTTCGTTCAACAGGACAATAAATAAACGTAAAAGTTTACGACAATTCTAAACGTTACTCTGTTTACGAGATGTTTATACACAGGAAGAGTTTGTATTTAATCAAAAGTGGGGTAAATATATGAAAAATCGTCAGTCTTCATACGTCCTGGCTCCTACCGTCTCGTTACGGTACGTTCCCGCTCCGTGCTCACTCTTTCGACGCCAATCCACCGTGAAACTGTCGTTGATTTATGGAGCTTTATTTCGATATACTTTTCACGGGGCCCCGAGGGTGATTGTTATTTTCCGTTGGCTCTCCACTGAGATTACCGTACCAATTAAGAGGGTAGATCGCAGATAACGTACGAGACGAACCGGATTGAACAAGTTATAGCTAGTTACTGCAATTTGTGCATCAGATGATTTGATTTGATGTTCCCAGATCTCTTAACAGCGTTCAGAGAAGAACTTGGCGTATTGTAAATTATACCACAATTACCGCGAGCACCAAAATTATGTATTTCATAACGATATAATTATGAAACTGGCAATAATCTTGCAAATGCTGCTTCATATGTAGACTGTATCGCATACTTTCTGATGTCAAAGAGAGTAACACCAACAGAGGGTTTCTGTTATGTGAGGAAAATATGCGGTGTGTCCACGTGCGACATGATCCTATCACCAACAAAATATGATTGTCTAATATTACCTCAGCGTTGAGAGCCTGGATAGCCTAGTGCGTCGTTTATTGGTTTCCTTCTACACAAGCGCACGGGATCGAATCCTGCACCTGCCCCTAAATTTAATACGCTTGTGTATTATACATCAATGATCGTAGTAATGTTTCGTGAAGAAACCTGTGCACATCAAAGTTCTCCATAGTATTCTCAAAGATATCATAGGTTTGTCAATCGACACTTGTACCGCGTCGTTGTCTACGCCCTTAACCTCACACACCGACAGCAGTCCCAAGCCCAACAGTGGGACTAGTAAAAATAGTAATGATGTATGTCGGCATCCGAGTTTGACGATACGTATGTTAAAACTTTTATTTGTCATATATTAATTTAAAAGTTATGCTGAAAAGTTATTTTCCGCAGTTTTTTCTCCTCAACATCAAAGCCCCTCCACGAGGCGGCGGTAGTGGAAGGGAAAGACGAAGGGATTCACAGAACACCTAAATACCTAAACGACAGTTTGAAAATCGAGATTATCAACCGGCACAGATGGCCGAGTAGGCACTTGCACTTTTTGCGTTTTAAAAAACTTTTCGACCCCTTCCACCGGTCGTTCCGCTCGCCGGAGCACAGTTAATCCAATCCTCTCCACCCACTTATTAGTCAAACTGACAACTGTTAATTTAGCAGTGTTAACAACCGCCGCCACGGTGCTCCACGGTGCTCCAGTCGGCGCGCGCCGGACACGTGCCGGTCGGCTATTTGTTATTTTAAGTCGACTTATTGTTTCCTCCCCGCAGTCTCTGCGGCCGAGAGTGAAACTGGCGCGGATACGTTATTTGTCAATCGATTAGGGGCATTTTGCAATCCGATTCGATTAAAACTGCTCATCTATAATGTAATTAATAATCAATAAACGTTCACATACACGCACACGCACTAGGATGCCCTGGGTTGTCGGTGGCATGGACGTACCTTGATATAACATCGCGATCACCCATGATACTAGAACAAACGTTTATGAGCCACATAACACACCTTTCCCGGCCGGGGTTCGAACCCGGGATACCTCGATCGGTAGGCGGGGTCACTGCCAACTCGGCTGTATCGCCAAATTAAATAAAACTAACTGTCTAGAAACCAAGGTTCGAAAATATCCGATATTTATTATCCGATATATATTTATGATATATATCCGATATATATCCAAAATTGATATACAAGATGCTCGGAAGATCGGTGCAAAGCCGCGAAGGGCAGCTAGTATAGACTATTTAGAACCATTTGAACCTAACTTATGTTAGGCGAAGTGCGACTATTTTTTTTTAGCAAATTTTAACGATTTTTGGTAAAAAAATCCGAATATTTGTAATTATTTGCTAATATTAGGCAATTTTGAAGGCACGATCATTTATTTATTATTTTATTTTACTAAAGTAATGTGTAAACAATCTAGTTAAACATGATTAAGGCATTTGTGTAATGAGAAATTTTTTTTACAGGTATTTGAAGTAAATGATTTATTTAAATATTAGAATAAACTGATTATTGGTGGTATTAAAAAAAAACACTGATGGTGCTTTTTTTGTTCAAACATTTTTATAAATATGCCTGGTTATTGTTCATTCTTTTGAAGTATCAACTACGCGGATACCATATCCATGTATCCAGCGGATTGTATATCCATTTTGTATGAAAGCCATATTAATATTTTATTGTAGTATTTATGTATACTATTTGCATATGTGTTACATAAACATAATTAATTATTTAAAAAGAAAACTAATATGTTTTTAATGTTTTGTTTATTTAGGTACTTAAAATCAGACAAATGAGACCAAAACATAAAATCTTCTTCTAGATCAGACAAAATCAACTAAAAAACATATATTACATAAACATATATATAACTAAAAAACAGATTTTTTTCTGACACGACAGGCGCCAATAATGCCGGCAGAAGTGTTGCCACTTATGGATTAGAATTCACTATTAGACAGTATGTTTTAACTCTACTCCAACGGCATCATTTGGGAAGTAGAAATACAGTAACAAACGCCAAAAATCACTCAATCATATAAAATTTGATATATATCATAAAAAAAACATTTTAAATTTAGAAAAATAGTCATCAATATGACATAACAGTTTAAAATTATTATTTTTTAAAACGGTCCATTACACGTAAATTCTTAAACGTTCCATTTATAAACAAAACTATATTACAATTTTCCGCACTTTCTATTGCCATGCACTTCAAAAAACCAACCATAGATCAAAAAAAACTAATCCCTTCACGCATTTATTTCATGTCATCGTCAATAAACAGACCCTTACACAATCCCCCGAAGTACAGTCGCGTACAGCGGGGCGCCGTTCGCGAGCGCTGTCCCATTAAATTGTCAGATTTATCATTTCACTGTACCGCGTACAGTACATAGGAGGCTAACTTATAGTTCGAATGTTGAATGTAAGTAAATTGAAACATATTTGTATTTTTATTTGGGTCCATCGATCAATAACGCAACTTCAACAGACACAATATAAAGTAGTATTCTTGAAATGAAAAAATGAAATATTATTTGTTCAGAGTTGTTTTTTACAAACTTTCGAAATCAAAATTTCGAAAATCAAATTACGTCTTCGCTTCAACAAATCCCTACCGTTTTACCAACTTACTTAACCAAAGAGATTTTTCCTACTCACAGTTACAGAACGCACTTACTATTACTTATGGCTACATATTAAACTCATGTCCGCGCAGTCGTATCCTTAAAGAAATCATTTAGTCTGTGATTACCGTTCTTCACAAGAACAAATTTGACGAGAGATTTTAATTTACAGTATTGTTTCTGTGTGTACATACATAAATAATTGAGGCTTATAAGTTTTTCGTATCTGGTAGAGATTGTATAACTAGTGAACGATTTAACCCATTGACTGCCAGCTACGAGATATCTCGTATTAAGCGTGTGTATCAAAACTGCCAGCTACGAGATATCTTGTAGTGCGTGCTGCAATTTTAGATTAATTACAAATGGCCATTTCAGTTAAAAATATTTTAAAAAGGTGAATGAAAAATTTATATGGAGTAAAAAAACGTATTCATTTTCAGTTTTTATTATAAAAGTTAGAACCTATACGATTAGATTATTACATAAAATTTTATTTATATAAATGTATGAATAAAAAAAAGTAACCTTGGCACCCAGGGCAAGACGCTCTAAATATGTCTGGCAGTTAATGGGTTACAGACGACGATTTGAACGACGTTACGGGATCTCGAGTATACACCACGGGCACTGTTGTTCTAATTTGAAGCATCCTTAAAAGTGTTACAACTTACGCTAATATTTTATAACCCGATGACTTGTGTCAATCGTAATAAAGGATCGAGTTAGGACACTGAAAATATGGCCGAGAGCGAAATGGGTATTAATGAAATAAAATCTTTTTAGCATGTTTGGCCTTCGAAAGGCACGTTTAACTAACTATAGGTCTCCAAGCGGCACAAAAACTTTTGAAACTCGGATTGACAATCACTACTGCACCGCATCTACTTGCATGGTCCAGTACGCACCAGCGCTCCTGATAACGAGTGACCGGTGCCACATAACATGAATAACTATTTGGAGCCATTTTTAATTAAATATCTGAACCGTCCGCACTATGAATACGACCCTCCTAACCCTCCAAAATCTCTCCAGTTCACGGTCGACAATACTTGTAACATCAACTCGGTCGCACGTGACCCCGCTTGCGTCCGACTCTCTCTCTCCCATCACAAATCGCGGTAGTGCGAGCGAGAGGACACAGCCCTGGAATAAATCCGTAGCCGCGTGTGATTAGTGAATGAGCGTGAATTAATGTAGTTGGAGTGTGTAATTTTTATTACAGTTAGCAATATTCGGG
>PDGT01000100.1:575579-659892 GCA_003671415.1 Megathymus violae | reverse complement strand
CTACCCCCGCTGTTAATATTTTACATAGATTACAATGTAAACTAGTTTCGTATCAAACTACCATATTGTTTATGTATTACAGTATTTGTTCAGCTGTACATACGCCGTTGGCCGACGTTGAAAATGGCGGGCTTCGTTTTGGATTGGTACGAGTTTTTAAATTTCAATCGACGTATTTAAAATCAAATGCTCTTAATGTTGCATTATTTAAATTTCGATTACCGGCTCCGATATTTTTTAGTATACCTGTTTCTATTGAAACATCGAAAAAGGATACGAAATTCAAAGTAACTAACTACATATCCGTAGTTCAAATCATATGCGGTATCTACCGTCACAACCGACCCAAAACAGTCCCTCTGTTGGACCCGGGGCTTCTCTCGCCATCAGCGACGGTATACCGTAGTCCACCACGCTGACTAAGTAGCGATTGGCGAAATGCATATTCTTCGAGAACATTAAGGAATATTCAAATACGCAGATATCCTCACTCACGACCCATCCTTTAACAATGCAAGTTAAAATTAAGTTCACAGCTTGGATAGTAACAAGGACATACAAATAAAACATCAAAAACATCCATACTCAGAGTACAACAATTTATATGCCACACACACAAATGTCGAATGTGAATCAAATCCGGGACCCTCGTTCGGTACGCAGGGGTACTTATATTATATTAAACGCATAGAACTCCAAAAGTTTTTTATCGTACTAGCTGGCAATCGTACATGCGAGCCACGTCATAGTAGCTACCACCGCCCATAGACATCTGTAACACTAAAAGCGTTACCGTTGCATTGTCTTCTCGGTTGGCGGTCAAATAATTTTACAAGTGATCTGTTTTTCCGACACTGCAAACAAAAAACTTTGAAAATATGCGACCGATTCTATGCATCCAGGCAGGACAAAACTTCTATCACCTTGCACTCAGTGGTAGCGACTATCGACCTCCAAGGAGGATTCTACCACTGCCTCAACAGTTGTTCAACAAGATGCAGGATTCAATGTAAAAGCAAAAAGTTACGCGCAACAGAATACGCAAACGATTAAATCATTTTAAATTTAAATTTGCACCGCGAGAAAAAATTAACTTGGAACCTCAAACACCAAATTTGTCGTTAAAAGCAATCAAATTCAAATAAATATACAAATCGGTTTATTAAAACTAGACTCTCCGGAGCGCGAGACAGAGTGCTTTACTGCCACAACGCGAGCGTCATTACGTCGTCTCTAACGTACGCGCTGTCGGGAGTCATTATCGGCGTAGTATACGATAACGAGATATATTAATTTAACAAAACATGTGTAACGGACGGCCGATAGCCCCGGGGTTACTACGCATCGCGAGCGCGCTGGGCCACGGGTCACCGGCAACGCTGGACCAGAGCTGCGGGTCAGCGGGGGTAGCCGACCTCTGCGTTGTTTTGCGTTTACTATAGTCAATATTTACGTACAAGTATGACAGACAGACAGACAGACATATAGGCGACGTAGCGTGTAACGAGGCACAGCATCTCGTTTCAATAATCACTGGCCGGTAGATATTGTTATTGTTTAAATAAAAGAAAATACTTTTAATTTGGCCCGGTCCTCACATTTACGAGTGTATAGGGTCATGTTAATATATTTTTAGGGTTTCTTATATTCGAGGAAAATAAAGACCTCTTATAAGATCGCTCGTGAGTCAGTATCTCTGTTCGGTACACGTTACTATCTTGGGATCCACTGAACTGTAATAATAATAATAATAATTCGTACTAAAAATAGTAAACGATTTCGATAGTTTAATCCTATCCTATCCTTGCTTGATGATTGGATAAAGTTTGTAATGAGTCATTTATTGTAAGAAAAATATGGTCATGCTTCTTAAAATCCAACTTAAGGTCGGAAGGTTTAAATTATATCTTAATGTTCCGGTTACATTCTAGAATGCAACAGGAGGAATTAACGTCGCAATGTCTCCTTCCCGCGGCATATTTGACTTAATAAAGATATAAATCATCGTTTGCAATTATCATCGAATGGCGACCGACCTCGGCCGACTTCTGTAACCGATACAGAGTGATTGACGTCCTACACGCAATGGATAACGTTGATATCTGTACAATGAATCAATAAATACTGCCGCTTGAGGATAAAACACGATTTTATTGCTGACATTAGTCAAGTAATGGTCATACTTACATTAAAAAGTATCGACCTGAGAATGCTGCCTTGGTGTATGCAATTTTCATAATGCCGTCAATCGATTGCTATTGTAAATTGTTCCCTGGAAATTGCAAGGCCCGAGTCTCCTGGTTCCGTGGAGGTATGGAAAATCCTTCACTAGGCTGTTAACGAGTGGATTTCCTACTAAATCAGATACCGGTCACTGAAGGCCTCTGACAGGCGTCGACTGTTATCTAAAGACATGAACCGACCTGTAAACATATCCTCAGATCTACAAAAGTGTTTTTATTAAATCATTAAATCTTATAGAAATATACTTAAAACCTGTACGTACCTTTGACACGGCATGGCTGTCGATTACCAACATGCCATTCGTAATCTAATCAGTGTTATGTAACCAAACATGATCATAAGGCGTAAATCCAAACCGACGATGTAACGAGCGATCTAAAAGGAAGCCAGTCTAAGATAAATTACCGGTCAACCGCGAGTCGGATTACGGGGTCAGAGGTTCGGTACAGTTTGGTAAGAAGCGGTGTTCCCGATTAGTTTTGTATGTAGTAGAAATTGCTCATCAAAATTTTCTGAAGGAAAACATGAGGAAACTAAAACACGTCAATGTTCTCCATAATATTCCCCAAGGTATAGACTATTGATCCACAATTACCACGTGATGGTAACCCCCGACATTCTGAGAGGTAACTCGAGCTCAGGCACTGTTATGAGTGGTAATATTGACGACGGATGGTAGTGACTTTGCCTGCCGAGCGAGGGGTCCCGGGTTCGATTCTCGGCATTCCGACATTTATGTTTCCGGTTAACATTCGTCTCGGGTTGTGGGTGCTTGTAACGTCTTATTTGTATATCGATGATACCCTCAACACAGGGATTCCTGGTGCGGAACTGTAAGTGTGTGAACGTTTGTGTATAGATTTTAATAATTACATTAATCGATTATGATTTCAATCTCCCTAATTTTATACGCTCGGCAGAGTACCCGGCTTACGGTAAGCGGTGACCGTCGCGCGGACATTAGTATCACCAGGAGCATGACCGGCGCGGTATTGGACAACGAGGATGTGATCCATCCTCTAGTGACAGAGCCCAGCGTCCTCCAACGGAAACGATCTGACTGACGTCATTACATCGTCCGATCCTCAGGACGCGCGAATTAAAAAACTTGGACCCGAGAACCCGAGAACCATTGTTTTACCTTTTCTTTATTTAAAACATCACCTCGGTTCACCGTCAAAATATACGGTCACTCCGACGGTGGAACCCCATCCGAGTCGTGTTAACAGATAACTCGAATAACTTGTACATATCATGTCGCGCCAAACGAAGTTATTAAGGGCAGAACATGATTACTGGGGAGTACCTACTGGCCACAAAGCATCTCGTAGCGACAACAAAAAAAATCATACTTGTAACACTTTAAGCCGAACGTGACGGACTGTATATGGCTCTTACAATACAGGTGTTTACAAAATATTAAAAAAAAAAACTACTTAAATTTGCAAAAGGTGAATTTTTCGGTTTTATCTTTTATTATTCACCCTTATTAGGGGGGAGGTATTTTCTTCAAATTCAAGCGGGACCCAACGGGAATCGGAACCTCTCAAACAAGTGGATCGTTCCAAATCGGTAAACAAACGATGGAGTTCTGAGTTAAAAAAAAAAAACAAACGAATTGAGAAGCCTCTTACTTTTTTGGAATCGGGTAAAAATAGCAATTTCGCGTGCATATGATAACGTAACGAGTGACAAAACTATTTTTTTTTTATGTCAGAGCATTTAATAATATTCACAATATTTACCTAAGGGTTATGTTTTAATGTATGTTATTTAATTGTATTTGTTTCAGAGAACATAATGTAACGGTGCCATAGAATTCAATTAAAGTTTTAAAGTGTGTTTCCTTAAACATAGCCATCATAAAGCCTTAAAACAATAAAAATACATACGCACACATAAAACAGTGATTTTGATATATCACTTAGTGGTAGGTTTGATTAAAAAATTAGACGCGTTAAAATCTAAACATTGACAAAAACGCGAAGGATCTTGCAACATCCTGTATACAATGTAGATCATTAATTCACACGCGCTGGGAACTTGTCAACGTATTGAAAATATATGATTATGGTACAAGTTATGACATCGCGGCGACATATGTATGGAGCGTTATGAAAGATTTTGTTTTATGGTGTCTTTGGAATGAATCGATTTTCATCAATATTTCTCGAAGTAATCTCAGCTGTCTGACGACATTTAAATCTGTATGGATTATGAAGTTGAGTAGTAAAATAGTTCCCTAAATTAGTCAGTTTATTCCGAAATTTTAACCGTCCTCTTGTAAAATCTATTCAGCTCCGGAATCCAGCATTTAAGAAACCGCATTAAATAGTATTAACATTAAAATCTATCCGAGAGGTATATTGTGCAAACAAATGAGGAAAAATTTGTTAACAGGATTGTACTAGACACTGACCGTATATTAAGGAAACATCCAAATATCATAGAAAAACTGGTATTTATTTTGTAATGACATAAGGAAACAAACCGTTTCCCCCACCCTCTGCGCCGTACCTCCGCGCAGCCGCCTCGCCCGCCATCCGTCTACTGTAGCTAAGAGGTCTGTAGCTATGTGGTGCTCGGTGTCTAACACGTATTTCGTTTTAAAGACATGCCTAATTATTTTTTTTAAGTAATCCTGACAGTCAATTAGGTATAACGACAATCTTAACATTCCCTTACAAAGTGCCTCGTAATGCATAATCGGTAGCTAACCTACCCGCCGAGGAAAAGGGAGTGTGTTATATTCCTGACGAGGTAAACATTAAGTCATATTTATTTTCCGGTCTTGTCTATTTGTGATGCCCAATCGTATTCAACGTTTCACAACCGCCACAGGAAGTCCTTGCACTTTAATTTACGTATCCAATCCTCTCCCCGCCACACGTCCACGAGACGGACCGAGGTCCAAAATCACGTACGTTTATACAAAAGCTAAGCACACGAACTCTATAAATGGCGTCGCGAATCAGGGGCACTCTACGACATTTGGCAACACCTTAATGACGTGCGCATTAACACACCCATGAAGCTACGGAGCACCGATGGCTCAGTGGTTTCAAGTACCTACACCTGATCGAATGATTAAGGTACAAATAAACGTTTTCGAAGTAATCCACTTCGTCTTAATGCACATCTCTTCGAAAATTGTTTGTGAAAATCATTTTTAGAATAAGAATATGAAAAACGATTTATTACTTTTCTCTTGTAACATAATTTTGGTTTGTGGCTCCCACACTAGGATTCCCTTTTTTTTGTTTTCGAGGGGGGAGCCTTCAAAAGGCACCCGGTGTCGCTATAAATTTTACCGCACTAACCCCTCCCCCACCCGTGGCCTTCCTCAGCGCCATGTACAGGACTCCGGGATCTCCAACGGACCGCAACCGGAGTCCTGAGCGCGTGCCCCGTCGGGCTGTGCTCCTAATGAGCCTCCGCTCATCCCCGGGTAACTAGATTCAATAATCAATAATATGTATCGTTATACTATTGTCTGTATCGCCTGTAATATGAGTATCTTCAAGCCTCACTTGATTGGGATTCAACTAAGTTTACCACGTGTAGAACTATGTCGCCACTCCATCACATAGGATGGTGGTCAAGGTTATATTTTTTATCCTAAAAGAACATTGCATGAGAATACGTAGCGAAATAAGTGTTACGGTTATTGAGGTGATGATCACGCACCATCAGGCAATCCGTCTGCTTGTTTGTCTTCTGTCATTTGGATGTCATGAACGATAAAATTATAACCGCGGTCTCGTCTTAGCCTCGTGATACTCCGCCGACGTACACGTTAGGTAAAATTACCTCTTTTGTATTTCCATATCGATTTAAAAACATCTAAATTTAACACATAAGGTACCATTAGATATAAAAACACATAACTAATTGTTATTTTCCGTTCTCCGCACCGCCGTAGACACCGTAAATCAATTTTACGCGCTCGCGCCGCGAACGATCAGTACTGTTAGTGGAATTGATGAGTGCCGGAGGGCGAGCACGGTCCGGGCGACGGCGACTGTCGAATGTCGACAGGGAGTGTACACCGTTTTCTATTTTTTTATTAAACTCTCTAGGACGATATTCGAGATGTTCATACACGAGGATTTCACCATAAACATCACACACAATCAAGAAGTGAAACTGACATTTATCCGTCACAAATGTCTGTCCGGTCTCGGAACTGAACCCGGGAACTTTCGCTCGGTAGGCAGTGTCGCTACTCACTGGTCGACAGGTTGACAGTTAAAACATTGTAATTGATTGGTACGACCAAACGAGCTACCGGGTGTTGCAATCCCCGAAACGTCCCAGAATGCAATAAACAGGTGCATAAGTAATGATTTGGTCATCAGTACGCACCACGAAAGGTTAACTTGAACTGAAGGACAACCCTCGAATCTCTGGATGTTAGTAAATATGTAGAGAACATTTGCTTATATAAGAAAACTTCCCGTTGCGAGTGCTCCTCATACACTATTATTTATTTTGATTTAAATATCATGTCCAAGTGCTGCACTTTCGCTTATAATTTTTATGTATACATAAGTATATGTACGATGTGTGTCTCGTACATTCATTAAGAAATAGAACATTCTAAATGGTTTAAAGAAGTAGAATAAATAATAACATTAGGTAAATTCGTAACAACTGAGTTAAATACACACATTAAAACAGTGATTCTCAACCACTGTGCCGCGGCACTTTTGTGTGCCGCCAAATTTCAAAAGTGTGCCGCCAAATTTTGCAAATATATAATAATGTTAATATTAATTAATTATATCATTTAAAAAGAAAAATATTTTCAACATTAATATAATATTTAAATCCACAAAAAAATAAATTATTTTATTATTTGCTTTGCAACGCGTTTTTTCTTAGTGCCAAATTATGATGAAGCGGCGTGCATAGCAATAGGAATATGTCTCAAGTCGGCGCACACTTGCCACTTCTGCGTGTTGCACGCGCACAAAACGTGTTGTTTTAGTGATAGCATTGTCATTTTTACAACCAAATATAAATGAAATTATCAAAAAACATCAAGCTCAAATTTCGCATTAAAAATATTTTTATTATTAGCTTGTAATTAATCCCTTAATAAAGGTTTAGTTATTATTGTAGTATATATTTGTTTATTTCGTATATTTAAAATTGTTGTCATAAACTATTTATGCAGTGTGTTCTTTGTGTGCCGCCAAATTTTGAAATCGTTAAATATGTGCCGCAACAAAAAAAAGGTTGAGAATCACTGCATTAAAACATTAATAGGAGGTGCTTATAAACCTACACAATCTCGAATTCTACATATCCTCTTAACTTTGGGCGGTTCATTGCTAAAGCAGCCGCAAGGAAGGAATGTGTACATCACGCACAAACAACTATCATCTGGATATAAGGGACAGGTTCAGTCGTGTGTGGAGTATTGTTGTCGCATCTGAGCTGGTGCTACCAAATGTCACCTGTCTGGACTCAATGAAAAGGCGTGCGAGGAGGCTTAAGAGGGTGACCCATAATTGGTTGAGACCAGCCTTCTAAGGATCGGGTACATCCGAAGAACTGTCTGAAGACGATAGGATACATTTTGGAGAATATGCCCATTAATCACACGATTTGATTCCACCATCGAACGACTCGACGTTCGGTGACTATCCATCCTTTTATTTTAAACATTCATCTGGCACGAACGAGACGTTTTCGTTCGAATTTTAAGGATGAGAATTGTCTGCCCGCGTCGATGTTTCCATCCCATTACAGTTTGGATAACTTTAGGTCAATAACTTAGGTCAATAGCTAATAAGCATTTTCTAAGTTAATGCACCCTAATATCGCCGCTACATCGCCACTTATCATCAGGTAGGAGTATAATCAAACGTGATGATTTATAATATGTATATAAAAGAAGTCGAGTTTGCTATAGTGTGATAAATAAAATGGTAAGACGCATCTAGTTGAAAAAGAAAATGTTGAAACTTTAAAATATATGGGATGAAATAAAAAGGTGCAATGACAATACGTCATCACGCAAATGAATTGCACAAATATTCCATCAACTATATACGCATCAAAAAATAAACGAAACCAAATCAGTCAAGTACGAATCGACAGACTTCGTACACCTACGAGAAAATTATAGAAAACTGTCATGTAAATAGGTTCCTTCACTATATTTGCGTTTCAACCGAAAATCTTGAGATGCGTCCAGAAATCAAACCCGGCACCCCGTGCGAGGGACCGACGCCGACACCGCAAATTCGTTTCGTTCGAACGGCACGCACACAAGCCCCCGCCGCGGCTAAGCGGAGGCGGCTGTATCTCGCACGGTACACACAGTATGTGGGTTAGCGCGCCCACAGTTTTGTTTATGTCTTTAATTGACAGTATAATGAATCATTTAGTCTCGGGAAATATAAAATTCAACTTATTTAGATCAGATCCTTAAATAGAATGATTTGGACGCGACGTGGGATACGCTCCTTGTACTTGCCGCCCGTTTTAGGTTCAGAGAATAGCTGGAACGCAGAAGGCGCTCAACGTCGAACATTCACAACGTTCGCGCGGTACAGACGTATAGTAAACCGACTTCGGATCATTTCAAGAATCGTTTTACGTTTGTATACATTACCCGAAATATACAATTATTACTATTTTTATGAGATGTTTTATTAATTATGTATTATCTAATTTTATTAAGTCGTATTAGTTGTAGTCAGTTTTCTTTATTATCCTTTCTTTCATAGGTACCGACGTGACTAAGTATTATTAACATAAAAAAATTGGAAAAACAATTATTCGGAATGTTCTTGAAAAAAAAAAATCTCAGAACAGGTTCAGAAGGTTGTCGATTTTCTTTTTTTTGTGTTGGGCAGGTATTGAAGGGGTTTGGTGTAGTCAATAAAAACATTAGGAATGACATTTATTGGTTATTATTCAAATTACTCAAAAAAATATTTATCAATCTACTAACAAAATTTCCACGCTAACTTTAGTCTTATTCCACGAGAACAGATCCTCAATTTTTCAGGATACAAAGTACCCAAGCACCATAGAAGTAGTTATACATATATATGCAAAGTATTAACAAGACCTACTTAAATTAAATTTCCATACATTTTCAATATGTAGATTTTCCCCGTAGCAGTTTTGTTATTATTACAGACAGTAATTGCCGAGGATCAACCTGGTGCTATTATAGTAAGTGGTTTCATGTTTTATGAAAACCATATATAAATGAGGATGAACCTAATTCCTACACAGGACTGCAAATGGATAGTCCACTAAGTAAACTCAATTATGCCAAGAAAATTGAGCACCCTTATGATTGCTTTCTAATTTCAGTGTATGAACAAAAGTCATTGTCAACTAATTAACTAACTACTACCTTCAGGCTAATTGCCAACTCCTGCCTTTCTGGCAAAGGACTAAAATGATATAAATAAACTCGTGGGCAAAATTAGAGGAACGCAAAAAAAAGGTTTAATATCTCGTGTTATAATTATCGTGCGTACTGGCCACATACATTAATATACTCTATGAAAATAAAAAAAGTTTTGAAATATTCTTTTTTCGAATTTCATTTGTTTTTCCGTCATTATTGCGTAATATTACGTTCTTTCGTACTGCGAAAAAATTTGCCAACTTTTGAATTTGAATGAAAATTTTGGTTTTGTTTAAATTTTTACCTTGGCTTCCTTATTTATCGTGTAAAGTGTAAATTGTTACTGCTAATAAACTGAAAATGCCAGACCTAAACGCCACTCAAGTTGCCAGGGCTGTTACTTTAATTGAAACTGGGCACACCTACAAACATGTGGCCCAAACGTTACAAGTATCCAAATCTGTGGTACACCGAGTTGTCAAGAGGTATCGGCAGACCGGACGATATACGAGACTCGCAGGACAGGGTCGTAAACGGAAAACTGTGGCGAGAGATGACCGTTTCCTTGTTAACCGGGTGCTCAGGAACAGGACTTTAACTTCTTCTGAGGTAAGAACGGAGCTCCAAGAGGTTCGAGGGGTTACAGTAAGCACAAAAACTGTGAGAAGAAGTCTGAAATCGGCCGGAATAAAATCATATGTGCCTGCCAGAGGCCCCCTTCTTACAACATGCCATCGAGTAGCTAGACTTAATTTTGCTCGCAATCACGAAAATTGGAATGACGAAGCTTGGAGTCAGGTTCTATTCACTGATGAATCCAGATTTTGCCTTTCTGAAACCAGATGATGGAAGGGTGAAAGTGTGGAGACGCTCGGGAGAGCGTTATGCTCAGTGCAACATCATTGGAAAAGAGGCATATGGTGGAGGGTCAGTTATGGTATGGGGAGGTATTTGTATGGGGGCACGTACGGAACTGCAAGTCATTGAAAATGGATCATTAACAGCAGTACGATATGTAACTGATATTTTGGAACAAGTTGTAGTGCCATTTGCCCCTTTCATAGGAGACTGATTTGTTTTTATGCATGATAATGCACAACCCCATACTGCGTCCGTGGTTGTTGAATACCTTCGAGACCTTGAAATCAACACTATGGGGTGGCCAGCGCGCTCACCCGACTTAAACCCCATAGAGCATGTCTGGGACAAGCTTGGAAAACAAATAAAGAAAAGAATTCCTGTCCCCGCTAATTTGAGAGATCTCAAAAACGCGTTACAAGAAGAATGGACCGCCATCCCTCAAGATTTTATTGATAACTTGATTAGAAGTATGCCAAGAAGACTGGAAGCAGTTCGAAGAGCTAGAGGGGGCAACACTAAGTACTGATTACAGCCCACATTATAGCCTTTTTAAGCATTTATGAATAAAAAAAAATTTAATGTTAAGTATAAAAATGTTTCTTTCCTGTAAATTTTTCTTTTTTTCTGGATTTCGTGAATTTTTATCCTTTAACTTTGATTTTTAGACTTTCGCATTTTTAAAATAACGAAAAATAAGCAAAATACAAATTACTATACTTAATTTTCACAAATTTCCATGATATTTTGTTTTACACACACTTTTTTTTGCGTTCCTCTACTTTTGTCCATGAGTGTATTTGTTATTGGGGTTTTTGACATCTACATCGTGCACATGTTTACACATTTAGAAACAAACAATCCTTGAGCTACGTGAGTGTGTGACATTAACTTTTTGTCTTGAAAGAAGTTTGCAGCCAGCTAAGTAAAATGGACATACAACAACCCCTACTTAATACAGTACTGGGGCATCATACCAGAATATTACTTGAGGTAAGTATAATTTGTACCATGTAATGCACACTGTCTCTAGTATTTCAACAGTGAAAATAATGAAAACCAATTCCGATCATTAGCAAGGATAATATAAAACTAAAACTGATCCACAAGAATGGACTTCACAAAAGTAAACTATACTGAATATATCCAAATTCAATAACTGTTTACACAAGTGTCGGCATGCAAACAAGCACTTTAGTCATGGATACACCATGTTTGAAGTAAACTCTTGCTCATTTGCCCCATATTGGGAACAAAATTAATTCAAAAAGAAGAAGCTACCACCAAATAATTAAAAACTAACCAATGAAATCTTAAAATATGTGATGAACTTTAAATTAAATCAAATCTGTGAGTTCAGCCCCATGCATTTTTTTAGATCTTTGAATGTTGAATTGGGGGCTTCTCATAAATCAAATATATTTAGAGATGAATATGTGTGCGGCTGCAACCCATTTGTGACATTTGTTGCTTAGCACACAAATAGCAATTATTTGGTATATAGACATTGTCACCCAAGGTTTAGTTCAACATCATAAAAGCAATCGGTACCATGCAGATCATAATGGAGGGCAAATTGTTTCACAGATTATTTCACTATTTTCCAAAAATTTCAAAATTTAATGTTAATGTTTAAAAATATTATACCCAGAGAGATCTTGAACAAAGCAGAGTATTATCACAAGTGATCAATGGTCTATTAGAGCAATAAATATGACATTTAATAGATTCCATTCAAGCCAATAAACATAGCCTTGATCTAAATGTGTGGTGCAGAGACAAATGAGAGTTGTGAGCCTCTAATGTTCATGTTTTATCAATTGATAGTTGTTGTTAGGGCTATATACATATATAGTTTTAATACAATGTACATTTTAAATCCTATGAAACAATAAATAAATGAAATAAATGTTTGCACACTCATCATTTTGCCTGTCTCACTGGTGGCGTAGGCATTGACAAATAAAACATCCCAATCAGTATCCAAGTAGAAATATTCATTCATAAACAGTGACCAGCAATGGAACAAGAAACCCTCCATTCTACTGCTGGGGTCACTGCCTAGGGTCCAGGATTCACAAGAATAGATTGTCTGATTGTCAGTACATCTATAATCACATAGCATGTGCACGGCAATGTAAAATGTATAACTAAGAAAAATTACTTTTACAGAAGTATGGTAGTGAGACACAATGTTGTTAATTATATTAATTACTAGATCAACAAAGTTTTGTATAGTCATGCATCTAAAAGTGGCATGCTGTACAGGTAAATTTATATATTTTGATTATATTTTCATAGAAATATACATATAAGTTTATATGTAAGTTTACTTAACAATATTTTTTATTTATACAGAACCTAAAACAGGCAAAGATAGATTAAAAAACCTTTTATAATATAAATATAATATGTAAGGTTTTTTTAAATATAATATTATATTCACTGCCCAAGATTCACTACAGGTTCTGTTCCGATTAAAGTAGGAACTGAAGATGGGTATCTATATATTTTTTGAAAGATCTAAGTATAGACAGTACATCTAAGTGTCTGACACCTTTGTAGATTCATTTTACATTATTTTATGATTTAATATATGTGTATGATAAAGTAGATCCAATACAATGTAACCAAATGTATCACAATATTAAGTAGGATTAATAGATTATCAAAGTGATAATTACATATGCAGGAGATTAGATATATACATTCATGCTGAAATTAATTTTTGTATCCAATTAAAAAGAAGAATAATAAAAGCAAATAAATTAAGTTCATAATCTGATTGATAACATCCACATGAATAAATGAATTTAATTCAATTCAAACTACTTTCTTTTTAGTTTAAGATGTAAAGAACTTATTCTACCATATTTTTACAGTACAAATTACTGAACATAACTGAACATAACTGAATATAACTATCCTAATATCAATATTTTAATATTTAATATATGATACCCTTATTATGCCCATGACTTACTTGTATACTTCCTATCACATCAAAGCCAGTGTCTAATAGCTCCGAGGCTCCTGTCCCATAAATGGTCAGCAGGTGTTAGGGGAGGTATTTATGACAAACAAATGTTTGTTCTTTGGTTTTGGCTATTTGTAATGTTGCATTTACTTATGTTTATGTCACCACTAACACAGGGAATAACAGTTTATTAATAATACCAATTGTGAATGCAACAGTCACATCTCTTGTATATCTCTTGTTTTAAAACTTTAATGTAACTAATACTGAAAAGAAGCTTTTATTCATAGATTGAACTTAAAGAATAAAGCTCATTTCACATTATTATATCTTAGATGAATTATCCAGGTGATTACAATTGTTAAGTGAAGTAAAGTTCAAATTATTAAAAGGGTTCTTGGGATTAATTTCCAGTGGTATTTGTGTATTATTGTCAATATTTGCATATTTAAAAGTTGACTTAGAAGCAGCTTACAGTTTATGTCCTATAATGTGTAGTGTACTATTGACAAGTATCAAGTATACTGTTGGTTGTATACAAAGGCCAAGTTATGGCAGTCGAGAACGATTTAGTTACGAACTGTGGATTGATTAAACAACGGGACCTATATCAAGTTCACGCCTCCCCTGTGTAAATAAACAAGTCCAAATTGTAAACAGACTCGTAGAGAACATAAAAACGGCAATTCGCGATCTAAGTCGGCGCACGCGACGGTGCGTCCGTACAATCAAATCATTAACGCCGAATATCAGCATGAACAAAAAGATGCATACAGTGCATTCACACTTAAATAACTTTGGGCCACAAAACGAATGACGGATCCCATTTTACCTGTTCGTACCGTTACAGCTGTTGCGAATGCAGATGCATCCAGAAACGATTCAACTTGAACACAATTTCAGCAAACACAATGGGTTGATCACATTTGACAATTAACTGTACGACCAAAACATAGCCTCTTAGACAGCTTCAAACGAAAATAAAACAACGTATATTATTAAACCACTTGCGTTAACTATCTGGTAACGTTACTAAATGTGTTTTTAATCGAAACAATGCTACGTTTAAACGTATTCACCAAAAATGCTGCACGATTGGTATATTGAAAATGGCATAACACGCAAACAGTTCGTCAGAAATTCACAATGAAACACTTCACTTTTACACAATTGTTCGTTTGAGGAACGCGAGACGGGGCACGGTATGCATTTTTTCACTCACCTTGTTGTTTATTTGCTATTTTATTAAAACAGTTTTGAAAAACTTCATATAAATGCATAGGCTCGTCATCGCTCGTCGCCATTTTGGAATTTACTGTCCAAATAAACCATAGACAACACAGAGTGCAGTTAGCAAAACCGTTTCATTTCTTCAAATAACTACCAATTTGTTAAGTTAAAAACTACAGTGTATTTTGATAAACAAATCAATGCATATTTTTTTTTAACAGAGAGCAAAAAAACAAAAGCTATTTAAGATCTGGTAAAGTCTTTAAAACAAGCACTACATACACCATTTAATCTATCTTAAAGCGAATCAAAGTGATTAAATAGTAATTGAAGTTGCCATAGGTTTTAGAGAACCCTTGCAATTATATATCTTACATAAAAGTACTTATTCATGTCTAATTTACTAAGTAACTAATACGTCCATCGTTAGTTTTGTATTCATTTTTAAATACCGGCATAATAATACTAGTCTATAGCGTAACCCATAGAGGTCATAAAAAAGTGTAAAAGTTCGCCATGTTTTGCTACGAATTGACGTAAGAAAAGTCTACCTACAAAATTTTCGAGTGCACTTTTAAAAAACAGAAACACTTAGGTCATCTACATGTAACATGTTCTCACTGAATTCTATAAATAGTCAAAATCAAGTGAGTGTTGCATAAAAATTTAATAAACAAGGTAAAACAATATTGTTTGTCATCATCTTACGTCTAACCTGATTTGTTGCAGATTCTTATTAGTTTTAGCCAACTATCCTCGCGATACGCTAGTGTTTTCAAACAGAGGAAGCAAAACAGCATTAAAAATAAACATGTAAAGAGTAATGAAGGCGCGGCGACGGTGTATGATGCAACGTTTTGCTCGGACAGCTTAGAAGAGTCCCTTCGCAATTTTGATAAGGATGTTCTAGCTGAGATGCGTAGCGTGGACGTCCGAGCCCGTGCGTCGCTCGCTGGAGGTCGAAATAGTCTTAGAAATATAGCAAATATTACATCAGCAAAAAAAATATCTCATGTTTCATCAAATTCATTCGAACAAAACAAAAATGGCTGGTGTCAGCCAACTATCACCATTGACCTGCGTGGAAGGAGCAGTAAATTCTGTTTTTCAGATAATTTCATCGGTCTTCTAGCAAAAAGTGTATATGCAAATCAATTTAATTACAATATACACGTCAGGGGGTTTAAAACTGAGCGGAGTATCCATGCAGACTTGAAGAGGAATCCCAATATCATCAATAGACTCCGTAAGTTCTTGGGTCAGTATGCTTAGCTGCCAATATGTGTTTTTATGTTTTTGCAATATAGGTTTGGTTGTATATTTTTGTAATACTTGCAAGGTAATATATGTAAAATGCTTATACTTTCATGTAGTAGGAAATTTTTTAGTGTAAAGATAACTGTTGGAATCAATGGCTTAAAAAGCATAGTCACCTGGGAGATATACAAAAAAATTTATAATGCGTTAGTATAATTGATGAGGCATGTTACAGACAGTACTTACTACTACTATTAATTCATGTCAGATCAGTCTTTTCTTTTTAATTTTCAGCAATGATTATATACTTTATTGTTTTCAGACATCACAAACCCTTTTAGATTCATTATGACAATGTCTACTGTTATCTTATCAAAACATTGAATTTATTCCCAGATAAATTATTTTTATTGTATTTTAGAGAGATGTATGTAATCTTAAATTTATAGCAGCAGTGGCTTAGTTAATTGAATGCAGGTCTTATGCATGGGAGATTTCAGTTTGAGTCCTATGCAAATCTGTAACTTGTGCATATTACAATTTATTACTTGCTTCTGTAAAGAAATACATGATGAGGAAATCTGAGAGTTTATCATAATGTTCTTAATGGTGAGTGGAGCTTTCTTGTATAACAATGATTTTTGTAGTTACTGAAATGTTTTTGTTTTTTATACATATGGAAGTTATATATTGAATATAATGCAAGTTAGCATATTTATTGCTGTGTTGTTACATTAGTATTAATATACTGTGCAAATTTTGCAAGCCAACTTTATATGGCAATTTGGGGTGGTGAATGTGTTGTTGGGCATTGGCCTTCTGACAACCATTTTGTTAATATTGTGTATTAGGGATGTTATATATTTCACTCATGGATATTAAAAATTGTAGAACGTGGAAGAAACTATATAATGTATTTACAATGTAACAGTTAGACTTTATTTCTATAGTATTATTTTGTAAACACAGAAAAAAACAATATCCTTAAAAATTAAATATAAATACTGTCTAAAAATTAGAGCGACGCGACCGGTGCACCGGCTCGGACGACGGAAACTTGTCATGACGTGTTTCATTTAGATTTTTTTATCGAATTCGGTTACGGCGTCGGATATAATTTTATTTCGGATATCCGATTGTTTCGGTTATGGCTACGGAGCTCCATAACATCCCTGGTTTTAAGTGACCGTTGCAGTCTATATTAAATGATTCTTTATACTTAGTTTTCTATTTGAACAAGGCAAGAAATACTTGCACGGCTTCAGTATATATACATCTTTAATTTATCTAATTATAATTGTATTAAGAATCATATATATTCACTGGAAAAATGTTTCCCTCGGTAAAACATTACCACAAAGGCACGCCACGACAATTGTAAATCATTTTTATTAAACGTTTAATTATCATGTTAATCCCATACATCTAAACCGTCTTTATAAATCATTCTATATATTAGTAAAAATCGCATGACAATCCATGCAGTAGTTTCTAAGATTACCGCTTTCAAATAGACTAGCTATTTAATACTGGAAAGTTAATTATCTATGGCGATGATATGTTTGTTTTCATTAACAATGGTTACAACCAACCGACACGAATAAGGCGTGTCCACCACCAGTCGGTAGCAGGTGGACTGTATGACCGTCTTCCATCATCGAGATAAAAATTACCAAACACTTTTAGTTACAGATCCAGCTTTGTGGATATTTGTATTTATATTAATAAACAAATTGTATATAATGTTTTGTAAGACGAAGTATAAGGCGCGCTTTGAATATAAACTTTTATATTATAGTTTTAATATTTAAAGTTAATTAACTATGTCAAATTACAATAAAAGTTAAAAGTAGAATTATAACTAAGTAGCCGTAGTAGTAATAAAAACTATCTATGATATAATTACTAAATAAATAAAGCAAAAACCGAGTAACACTCTTCAACCATTATCTCTGATAGTACTGATATACTGAATATATTATAAAGGACTTTCGTAACTAATTTGAACAAAAAGTCTTGTAATCCAACCGGGAAACTTACGTACTAAACTTTGTGAGTGGCAGTCCCAATTAGGTCTTGACTTTTTCCACTATAAAGCCTGTGGCGTCAATCTTATAGCGGCTTGTGCTGTCTGTTATTGCTTCCATGTATTAAGGAGACCTCTAGATAAGGCTGCTCTTGTGTGATTCGTTGGAGTTGCTAATGGCCATGTGGGTCAAACGCTTCCTTAATTCAACGATCGCTGTCTAACGATAATTTTACCATCTACAGTTTGACGTGCATTCCGAAACAAGGTAGCGGTCGCACCTCGAATTATTTACGTCCTCGCAGTTGCTCGACACGATCAATCATTTGCAATCGATACAGTCAATCAAATGAACCGTCATACATATATACATTAATACATACATACAATCATTCAAGTCAGACAATGATGTTTACGTAATGTAATTTAATTATGTATGTTATATAATTTTCAGGGCTAAATGTCACCGAGACCACAGATAAATCCGGCGGCATCCTGGGGCCGGAGGTGGCCCCACGGTTGGAGAAGCTGCTCAGCGAAGACTCGGTGCTCACCAACCAGCAGAAGGATAAGATCAAGATTGCTTTCGCAGAGGGATATCTCGCTGGTGAGAGCGCCTTCATTTTTGTATCAAACCTAACCGTACTTAACTAGGTAACTATTCATAGAACACCACACTGTAACAACTTATGACGTCAGAAGCAACATTGTCCAGACATTGCGTCGTTTCGGCAGGGTTGTCACATGACACAAAATTAGATAACTGGATAGTCTATGTCACAGGATTAGTTGATGAAATAAAATTGACAGATAGTGGAAAACCAAAGGCAGTCTTATCGCTGAAAAGCGGTCTGTTCCAGACAGCCCTTGGAAGAGATCTGGAAGCGCGCCTATCCCTGTACGCTTCTGTCCTGCCTGTCACAGCAAACAACAGTCTACATAGTAGACTCTTAAGCCAGTCTAAAACCTCCAAAAAATGCCGACCCAGTTGTGATATCCTAGTATTTAAGGTATAACCAAAGTAGTACAATAATTTATTAGGGTTATAAGGAACTCCATCCATAATATAGTCTAAGCCAGCTCATGATATAACATGCCGGTCCATAGACAAGATTACAACACCTGGTCTTGTCCAGCGACCACGCTGGGGCTCTGAACCATCCAGTCTTGAATAGAGAGTCACTAAACAAACACTCCCTGCTTGCTAAGTCTGCACCGCGTTAGTGATTCATATTATATATGCATACGCATTGACGACCCCATAGCCCAGTTGGTTGTGACCCCGCCTGCCGAGCGAGGGGTCCCGGGTTCGATTCCCGGCCGGGGCAGACATTTATGTGACAGATAAATGTTTGTTCTCGGTTCATGGGTGTTTGTGATGTCATATTTGTGTATGTCCATGCCACCCGCAACACAGGGAATCCTAATGCGGGGGTGTGAGTGTGTAAACGTTTACGTTTTTATATGTTCGTCGCCAGCCATTAAATATGGAGTACGGTAAGATTTGTAGTAAATATTTTTACAATTATTGAGAGTCGATAGGCGATTGTGACTAATGTCAAAAAGGTGGTTCGCATTTCTCTTTTTTTCTTTTGGCAGGCTCGCAGCCGGAGAACGCCCGCGGCACCAAGGCTTCCAAGTACCTGAAGCTCGTCCAGCAACTCCTCACCATAGTTCTGTTCTTGGCCATCTTCGTTAGTCTCATGGCCTCCGTCAGCGGGACTGTCTTTCGGTAACTAGGCTTTATTTAAAAAAAAAAGCAACCACCGGTCCGGTAAGAAGGTATTGTTTGTTTATCGTCGGTGGTACGATCTTCGTATGGCTCGTCAAAGGCCGAGATAAATCCGGCTTCGAGTCCTAGGCACAGAAGATAGACAACTTAATAAATAACGCACACCAGGATCAACTACCCTGTGTAACCCACGACCCGAAAACACAATTGTCTGTCAAACTCAAATTCAAATGTAAGTGCATCGGCTCGGCGGCCGTAAACCGGTCATAACGTGTTTTATTTAGACTGCCTCTATCCGAAATTATTCTAAACTTATTTATACGATTCGGTTACGATTTCGGATATATATTTATTTCGGATATCCGATAGTTACGGTTACGGTTACGGAGCTCCATAAAATCCCTGATACAGAGTTATTCGTTGTCGAGGGATAATATGGATTGAAGTTTAATATTCAAATATTATACTTCATTATAACAACAACCTTATAACAACAGCCTCCAACAACACAATGCAAACTAACGGTGGAGGGCGGCATTCCAACCTTTACAATTTTACAATTGTTCTTGCCAAACAAATATATATTATTACTATAGATATGTTCGTCTCCGGTTGTGTCTTGGCGATGTATCAGTTTTGTTAATGCCTCCCGCGACACTGGGCTCGTTGGGGTGAGCGTGTGTGTGTGTGTGTGTGTGTGCGGTGCGGACAGATTGTATAGCTGTACACACCAACATGCGCAGGATCCAGCTGGGCAGCCAGGTGGAGGTGGACCCCGAGGACATCAACGTCACCTTCGACGACGTGAAGGGCGCCGACGAGGCCAAGCAGGAGCTCAAGGATGTGGTCTGTGATTGTGCATTGACTTACATAAATATATTTATATATATATATTCATATATATATATATATATATATAAAACAAATTTCTATTATTAGGTGAAATTATGTGAAGATTTTACTTTCCTGAACATACTTTCAGACTTAAAAAAAACATTAGACTGTATATATGTTAACATTAATTGTAATAGGAAATCTTAATGTTATTTAATGTTAACTTATCATTGAGTGTGTATATAGTAATGATGATATCGCCACGAGAGTTACCTAACGACCTTCCAATATTGAAATACACCGATAATTTTTATTTAGTCCAAGTATGTGATTAAATACAAAACATTTTTTTTTACCGGGACGTGTACAGATAATATAAAAGTTTGTAAACACAGCGGTTATTGCTTGTTCCGAGAAAATATAACATCAAATAGTAGAACTTTAAAATCTTTCTGGTTCAAAATGTGTGATTTTATTTTCTCTTGCAATTTGTTCTATATGTATTTACCTAACTTTGAATATGTTTCGAGAATCTTCATATTTGAATACAGGTCCTTTACCGATTCGCAGGTAGAGTTCCTCAAGTCCCCGGAGAAGTTCTCGTCCCTCGGGGGGAAGCTGCCCAAGGGCGTGCTGCTGGTGGGTCCCCCGGGCACGGGCAAGACGCTGCTGGCGCGCGCGGTTGCCGGCGAGGCGCGCGTGCCGTTCTTTCACGCGGCGGGGCCGGAGTTCGACGAGATCCTGGTGGGGCAGGGCGCACGCCGAGTGCGCGACCTGTTCAGTGAGCGTCTTCTGTTATTGTCCTCCCGGGGCCGGGGCCGGGGCCGGGGCCGGGCCCGGCGGGCCGTTGATGCGGAACTCCGACGATGGAGAGTGACCGTGATCAACATTATATTATATATAATTGAGACGGAGAATTTAACTAGAACACAAAAAATAACTTTGTCAAGCCTTTATTCAAATAAGTCGCATAAATTGCTTTTTCGTGTACGAGTGAAGCGGATAATTATAATCAGTCTATAGTGTTCTCTGTCTCGCTTCAACCAGCACTGGAGCAGCGTGGCTTGGTTAGCTGTAGCCGTGTTTGTTTTTGTAGTGTCATTAAAAAAAAAGGTGATAAATAAAGTAATTGTAAGCGGCCACCGCTGTCCGTGCAATACGTGGCACAAGGGATCTAATCTCGTTTGTAAATTAGGTCTTGAAAAATGTTAAAAATCATGACGATTTTAGAAGTATCAACCACCATATATGAGTACCGTCGTGTAACTGTAAATCTGGGTGGTACCGGACCCGGTGTGGAGGTCGCGGGAAGGGTTTGATGCGGTGGCCGCGTCCGTTGTACATTACAGTATGACAGTGTAAGTGGGGGAGTTATTGGAGTCGAGTATGTATGGACCTCGTCACGTTCAAACAATAGATTATATTCAATCAAAGTCATATTTACACAATTATTTATCATCATTACAACCCATGTGGTCGCACCGTGGGGTTCGGTACTCCACTCAAAATGGGGGATGGAGACGCAGTTCGCCACGCTGGCCAATGCGGGGTGCCAATGTTGGCAGTCTTCACATTACTTTGACAACATTACAGGGAACTTTCAGATATGCCGGTTTTCTTGTTTACTTATTCGGTCACTGAGAGTAATAATTAGTGATACGCATATCATTTCACAAATTAATGGTGCGTACACGTACAGAATTCGAACACGCGTGTCCCGTGCGCGAGACTTACATTAATTTAAACAATGCAATATTAATGGTTTTCATACGACGATTTTTATCCCCGCTAGGATTCGGTAGGTGGTGCGTTGAGTCGAATTAATAACAAATTTTGTCTCTGAACGAAAAGTATTTATATGATTTAAAATAATTATGATGTTAATAATGCGTTTCGGTTGCAGAAGCGGCCAAGGAACGGGCTCCGTGCGTGATCTTCATCGACGAGATAGACTCGGTGGGCGCCAAGCGGACGAACAGTGTGCTGCATCCGTACGCGAACCAGGTGCGTAGCGTACACCGCCGCACTGAGTGCACGCTGAGCCGCGGGTGGGAATACCGCTGTCAGGGTCACCGGGGTCAGGTGCCGCTGGGCAGTGTCAACTCGAGAAATAACTATGATTGGTTACGTTTGCATGTCGCCTTCTAAAGGTTCAGCGTTCCTTTAAGGGTCTCCGTGTTTGTTTTTACAGTAAGGCTCCAGAGATATGTGACATATTGAAACTTTTACAACGCGTTAAAGTACAGCTTGTAGGTGAAGGATATTATGGTATAGAAGAATATATTAATGAAAAGGGCGACAGGTAATAATTGCGCCGTAACCGATTCGATTAGGCGCAGATTAAAGCTTTTAATTTAAAAGATGTGCTGAGGAGATTCTATCGCCATTTCTTGTTAATGTTAAAACAACCACGCCAAACGGTAGTAGTAACAATAGATTACGTGCGTAAGTGCATTTATAAAATACCAAAATAATTAAATGATCTTGAATTTTAATTTAAAGACCATTATGGAGAACTCGCCGTTACATAGTTTCTGACATAATTCGAAAGATATACATACAAGATCTCAACTGTACTAGTGTGTGACATCTCTTAATATATACACAACTTTCCGCATGTTTGGTGTATCAGACCATCAACCAGCTGCTCTCGGAGATGGACGGTTTCCACCAGAATGAGGGTGTGATCGTTTTGGGCGCCACAAACCGGCGCGACGACCTGGACCAGGCGCTGCTGCGGCCGGGTCGCTTCGACCTCGAGGTAACCGGCTGCCGCCGCTCGTAGATTGATCAGTTTCTTATGGTAGAAACCACCTATCATCATAATTGTCCCACTCCTGGACTCGGGGCTCAATGAAAGCAGTTAATTCCATTGTTTAACCTGACCAAGTGCAAATTACCAGATTTTTCACACTGCAACATATGTTTTCACCAAAACAAATGAAATGCATTAAGTCCACTCTTCATACCCCTAGTATTTAAGGTCTATGCTATATAAATAAGTAATCTGTAAAATGCACATAATTTGAAATATTAGGGGCGCATGCAGCAATCAAACTCAGGTCTCCTGTGCGTTTTTACCATTGCTTAGAATAACTTAGTTCTCTTATTATTATGAAATTATTAGCACTTACATACTTAGAGAGTATTTTAAATCTCTTGAGTTTAAAGATTTTGCAGAGTAATAATTGATAGAAGGTTTAAATGCCAAATTAAATATGAAAGGCACCTGACAGGACTTAATGTTTGCTATGAAATGATACCTGTCCTTCAGTGGTCCAGTAAGAAGTTGTATACACATTGTCAATAACTGATGTTCATCATATACATATACTGGGAAGGGCATGAAAAGATTTTCGTGGCTACTTACCCCATCTCACCAGCTGTTTCCAATATGTTGTTATAGTGAGAACCTCATGAGAACCAGGGTGGGTGTGGAGAGTGAATGGAGAAAAAATGTAAACGTCAATTATGTAGAAAAAATTTAATTATCAATTTAGTTTATTGGAGATACTGCGCGGTTGCACTGTGTCAAATAGTTAATATACAACTATCAATTGTTTGAATACAGTGCAAACACTTGTTAAAGTAATGTGTATATATAATTTTTAACTCTTAGAACATAGTTCATAAAACTGTCAATTATTAAAATGCAGTACAGACATCTAACAATATTAGTTACACGAAACTGTCCTATGGCAGCATAGGGCTTGTCCAATGCATTAATTCCATTGTGGTGTCTCCCAGGTATCAGTGCCAACCCCAGACTACTCCGGTCGGCTGGAGATCCTCCAGCTGTACGTGGCGAGGATATCAGCTCACGTAGACGTGGACGTGGACGCCTTGGCGAGAGGCACCACGGGCTTCACCGGTGCAGACCTCGAGTCTATGGTCAACCAGGCGGCTTTAAAGTAAGAATAAATTCCATATATACAACTTTATAGTCGCTGGTTAGGAGGACCAGTTGTTCCTAATTGTTATACCTGTGTTGATATTAAGCTCAACTTAATGTCATGGACTTACATCATTCTTTAATCAACTTAATACAATGTCTATATGGTTCTAATGATAAATAATCACCGCTGTCTGTTGACATCTGACAGAACTGTATTACTGAACTGTTGATTGATGGCATACATTTTGAATAGGTATCATCAACATTAGAAAGACATTTGTCCTGTTACTAAACTTTGGCCTTCTGTCACCATGTACTGAATAACCATAAGTTCAAGACGCTGACCACTTGGCACTCAAATTTTTGAGTTGATAAGGTTTATCAACCACCTTCAAAACTATTACAGGGAAACCTCAGGTGGGCAGGTTCTCGGATATTCCAAACCGGTCTCCCTTACGGCAGACTTTCAAAATATTGGGTGATTAGTGGTTGCTTCTGCTACTGCAGGTACATTAATTAATGTACAAAAATGTTTCCAGGGCGGCAATTGAGGGCGCTAAGACTGTATCGATGTTGCACTTGGAAGAGGCGCGCGACAAGGTGCTGATGGGGCCGGCGCGGCGCTCGCGGCTGCCGGACGACGAGGCCAACGCGATCACGGCCTGCCACGAGGGCGGGCACGCCGTCGTCGCGTACTACACCAAGGTGCCGTCACCACACCACACCACACGAGGAGGTGGCGCGTGATAGGAAATTGATAGGACGCGCCCGTTGAAATACGGTTTTTCTCAAATTTTTCCCCTAGTGGTCACCGATCTTATTACTGACCGCACCTGTAAGTGAAGAGTTACCAGGCTGTGTACTTTCATTTGAATATCAATAAATAATTGTGGTTTAAAATCTATTTTGAAGCCATTTGAACTAAAATTGTTTTTTGTAAAGAATAAAGTTTCGCAGTAACAAAAAATGCGATGCGACCATTTTAACACTCGTCTGTTATTCTCCTTAAGATGTGATATCTATTAGGGGTGCAGGTGGCTCCACCTGTATTTAAATCCGCATCGACCTGCCTTGCACGTGGTTCACTATGTTGAACAATAGACGGGGCTCCGGCGGTCGGTTCTTCCTGTTGGAAGTCGCTGCTTAAATGCGACGGCGTCTAGTCTTTTTTCGCTTGTTTTTTTTTATAACTGTATCGACTACACTGGTGAGGATGCTACGTACATGTAGATGGTGCAGAAAATTTAATCAAGAGATCACATTCGTATTTCATACATATGAGTTTAGTGATTTTTTTATTCAAAACTTTTAACCTACTTAATTTTGTGTTATAACACATAATAGTGGGCATCATATGGGTGTTTACCTGATGTAACGATTTATTATTATTATTGTTATTATATAAGTAAAGATAATATAAAGCATGTTATTAGAAGGGCAGTTCGATTTGATATGTACTGCTAGAAATTTCAAGTATTAACTTTGACTGAACTCTTTACCACCATGTACCCATGTATGTTTGAACATGTATATAAGTAACATGTAGTGATGTTATGTTCTGTGTATGATCAGGACGCACACCCGCTGCACAAGGTGACCATCATCCCCCGTGGACCCTCACTCGGACACACAGCGTACATCCCCGCTAAGGAGAGGTAATATTATGTTTTATTTCATTGTCGGACTGCTGTAACATATATTTGAAGAGATTATATAAGTGTAATGATAACATCGTCCACAGGTACCATGTAACTAAACAACAGCTGCTGGCCACCATGGACACCATGATGGGAGGCAGGGCTGCCGAGGAACTGGTCTTCGGACCGGATAAGATCACATCGGGTGAGTTCAAATTTAAGTCACTACCAATGTACTTTAATAATTGCTGATGTAGTTATCAGCTTGACTTTAAACTCAGAGATTATTTATTCTGGATATTAGAGTAAGACTAAATTCCATTTTAGAAAATTTTGACAGCTATGCCGCTATATTCCGGTATCAACAACAAACAACAGTAGACAAGAAAAAGTTCTGAATTACATTCTTTTAATAACCTTGTTTGTTGTATTCTGACGTTTTTCACTCAATAACAACGATGAATCGTTTTGTTTTCTCATTTTATTTATTACGTCACAGGGGCGTCTTCTGACCTGCAACAAGCCACTTCGATAGCGGGCCATATGGTTCGCGAGTGGGGCATGAGCGACAAAGTAGGCCTCCGAACGTTGCAGCCACGCGCCGGCCAGCCCGAGCCCCTGGGACCCGCCACCAGCGAGTTGGTTAGCGGCAGCATGTAGTTTTGCACTAGCCTAGTTGCTTTGGCAATTTGTTTTCTTACCGTGTACAATCTTCCAAAATCGTCGTCGCTCACTCAATTCTGCACACGTAGTGACTTGTAATGATAGATTTTACTTCTTCATCGTCGATCTTACCTTTATGAGACTTACGAGGACGTCGTGGATGTTCTGTGTAATTATGTAGACCAAATATGTTATTGTGGTGCTATTTCAACTAACATGTGTCGAGAAAAAAAGAGAGAGAGAGAAACACACACGTAATACACTCGGCGACCCTGACCCTCTTCGAGAAACGCGTTGTGACATTAACATAGTGTGTCGTGCGGCAGGTGGACGGTGAGATCAAGAAGCTGTTGGCGGAGAGCTACGAGCGCGCGAAGGCGATCCTGCGCGCGCACGCCAAGGAGCACCGCGCGCTCAGCGACGCGCTGCTCAAGTCAGTGTCGTGTACCGTTACCGCTGGGACGCTATCCACCGTCAACGCCGTCACCCTCGCGAGCTAGTATACGTAGTATAGTACAGTGGTTTGGCGTTCATCCGACTTGTAACAAACCGCTAACAGCTAAATGATTCACTACTGACATTCACATTAAACTGAATCATAGGTACACTCTCTGTCAGTCTCGTGATCGAAATTAAACCATAATCATTAAGTTCAAAACAATCATTAATTGAACAACAAAGGAATTCGGGTGACAAACATGAGAGATAAGGGGGAAAGAAAGGTTTCTCTTCGTGTGTTCATAAAAAAATCATAACGCCCTTCAGGTACGAGACTCTAGACGCGGAGGATATTAAGGCGATAATGTCCGGCGAGAAGACCAAGATGGACCGGCAGCGGGGGAAAGAGTCGACGGCGCCCACGCCCACATCCACACCTACGCCCACGCCCACCGCCCCCGGCCTGCTAGGGCCGCAGCCGCAGCCCGCTTAGCAGTCGCCCGCCTCCGGTGAGTCCGCTTACTGGAGCATCGGCAGCGGGTACCAGGATCACACGAGAATATCGTCTCAGTATCAGAGCGGTACATCCATTACAACCCATAATTGTCGCACTGCTGTGCTTGAGTCTCTCCTCACGATAAGACGGGTTAACGCGTATTCCGCCACGCTGACTTAATGTCTGTGTACAGAACAAAAGAGATCTCCGAGGGCATTACGGAGAACTATCAGGTGTGCAAGTTTTCTCTAGATTTCCGCCCTCATTGAAGCAAGGGATAATTAATTTGTAATACGCACATCATTTGAAAAGTTAAGATGCGTGCGATTCGAACTCGAGTCTCTAATGTGGGAGACCGATGTTCGACTACTGATCTACTAGTGGTATATTAATACTTTGGTTGAAGTTATGATATACCGTGAATGTGCAGGTATTATTCCGTTATGCAAATTTAATGATATCATATTCTCGTTTGGATATCCTTACAAGTTTAAAGAGACAGCCAGCCCCCACGTACATTCTGCGGCCGAGCGTAGTTTTGTTTTAGTGATAATTGCAACTGTAATTGTTACAGGCTACGAGGACTTCCACAGGAGACGCTAGCGGCCGCGCGGGCCACGGACGGACCCCGCGAGTGTATAAATATGGTTATATATAGAGAAAGTGTGTTTGGAAATTTTGCAGGCGACGTTGTTACTAGCTCAGTAATATAAAATAAATTCAATAAACATAAGTATAACTGTGATGTCGTATCATTTGGGACTGTCGAGCGGTGGGCTTAACCGCCTGGTCTATATACACAGAGAGTGGTACAGACACCGAGCCATGTATTCCGTGGTCGTACCTCCGTCTTACACATCTGGGAGTCATGCCTGGCCTGTTTTAATTCTATTAATGAAAATAAATTTTTCATTTTTTTAAGATAAAACTGTAACTGTGGTACTATACTTTATATATATCGTAAATAAAATTGAACTCCGGTTAACCAATAACGCAACGAATGGGAATATTATTAACAAGGAGTGAGGGAAATTGTAATGTGTCACTCAGTGTCGTATCCGATTTTAGACAGCAGTGGTTAGGTGCAACCCTCATGCTGCTGCATCATATTTCTGTTTTCTTTATAACAGATTTGGAAGGAGAGTAGTTTTCCAAAATTCATGAAAAACAATCAATTTATTTGAAGATGGCAATAGGTGATCCAAAACTTTAGTCCTCTCAATGTTACCAGCTCTTATACCTATATTACTGACTGAGTAGTTTGAAAACATCTATACTCTATACCAATGAGTGCAAATTGTCAGTTTGTGTGTATTCGTAGGATACTCTTCGGAGCCACTGCACATGTCCATTTGAAAAAAAAAAATACCAATCGAAGCATACATAATTTTTAGGATGGACATACCTATATATCATAAATACAGTAATTGTTCAACCCTAATTTTTTTTTTCAACACAGTATTTCATATGAAAATCCGTTCGGTTTATCGTGAGTGAAAAGTACTACTTTCACAAGCATCGCACTTTAGACGTGAGTTAGAAACTCAAAAGGGCAGACAGGAATATATTTAATGATCTGTCAAAGACTACGGCAATACCGAATCCTTTATTTCTGAATGAAAACAAAAACAATTTTTTTAAATGTTCATAGCCAACAAACGAGCCACGATGGTAAGTGTTATTAAATTATTATTAATTTACTTTGCAACAATCCGCAAACACAATGTATGACGGTATATACTTCTATACACGCATAGAACCTCCCTCCCTCCCACAAAGGAAAACGTGCAATTATGATAAATAAAAGTATATACCAACACACATACCGTTACCGACACGTGTTTCCTCAGGGCGAGTGGACTACATACGAGTGTTAACCGCAGTGATGGTAAATGGTCACCGTCGTCCGTGGACATCAGTAACACTAAAGGTATCACTGATGCGTTGTAGACCAGGAAATGGGAAGAAGGTTAGAAAGCGAGTATTGGCTCTCAAGCCCCCAGCCGGAACACGACGAGTCGTTTGGCGGCTGACTCGAGCAGGAGGGTGGTAGCTAGCCGGGCAGGCTTCACGGAAAGATAATAATAATTACTTAATCATATTTTTGATAATATTATCCTTACGCGAAGCCCTACCACAAAGCGGGCTGGATTCTGTCGCCTCTTACGACACCGTTCTGCCGGCATGGGATTGTAGGAAATATTCCAGGCCGCCCTAATACGACCAAATTTACCATTGGAATAGTCTTCAGAAGCGTCCATCAATTTCTTTTTTATTAATTAGAGATTTTTGCAAGTTTGGAACCCAGACTCCTTCGAACAAGAGACCGATTCCCAAACCGCAAGGTCACACTGCTCATTGTGAAAGATTATAAAAAAAACAACACTAATTATATACCAAAAGCCTTTATTAAAGTCACTAAGATAAAATAAGTGATTAAAATACGGTAGCAAATGGAAAAATTGCTGGTGCTCCTCCGCACGCCGGAGCACCACACACAGACACACAAGTACAATTAGCTTACACACACATCACATTATCATCCAAATAAGACATTATATTCCTTCACAGCGGCAGAGTAAGCGAATTAAAGTTGTGACGTAGCTCGCGAATTTAAAATTTTAATTCCTTGCATACTGTTACCGTTTTATTGGTTAATGCGATCCGTGACCGCACGTATGTTGTATTTACTGATTGATAATCACGAAACGTAACTAGCTCCCTGAACGAGAACTCTGGGAACTTTGAATGCTTTTTGCTGCTGCTGTCTTGGAAATTAAGAATCCCGAAAAATAATCACTTAGTATTGATAATTATTCAGCAAAATATATTCAACAAACAAATTAATTCCCAGGATCCACTGTAATGTATACTAATATTAAACATATTAACACTGATGGTTGCGCGACCGCTTTGTTGGACGTAAGATTTACAAACTATTTTATTACATACAAAACAATTTCTAGAAATAATAGTTTGGTGTAATGGGTATTTTAAATTAATAATATGAAAAAACAAGCAGACAAATACTTGATACTTGAGATTTTACTTTTACTTGGTAATAAATAATATTTTCAAAAATGGTACATTTCTTAGTCAACTTCTGTATATATTAATGTTACTCTAAATACCAAAGATACGTATTTAACATACGTACAGAAAGCTGTAAATTTAGAATATGTTTATCACTATTAATATTGTATTCATCTACTGAATAACAACATACAATGTTTATAGGAATCCGTTTACAAAGCATAAGCTTTTAATTTGAAATGTAAGTAATTACGAAATTATGGTTATTTTGCGTTTTCGTCGTTAACTTCCGATCTACCATTAAAATAGTTATATAAGAACGACATTGGAGAAACCCTCATACAAACACAGTTCCTTAAAGACAACGCACAGCGGAGTTTCGAATTCGATAAAATTATAAAAAACCTGCACATCTCCGACACATGTCGCTCGGTGTTGCCAGAAGTATTCTTACAAAAATCATTTTTTTTCATAGTTATCAATTTTACCAATCTTTTTATACAATAACATCAGAAGCCATAACGATTGCTTTATCATATAAATTTTTTATAACAATTTGTATAATCCTACTTTACTTTTTGCCACAAATTCAGGTAACAACTTTTTTAATACGCTCTGAAAGTACGCCGTTGCTCGACCACTTGGAAACGTAATTCAAGACAAGGAAACGTATTTCAAGACAAGGAAATTTAAAAAAAATTGCGCCTCGTTTACGTTCAGTATAGACGCGATGGCAACGTTGGCAGGACGTGTAAACATTTCTTTTGCCTAGCAACATCCAATGGAATTACGTAACAGGAACACATTACTAAGCATCGGTTATGACGTAGCACTAAAACCCCGTCCGACATCACTTAAAATGACAATGGAAAATATCTCTTTTATTTAATCTTATTCCGAGTATCCCTTCCTTAAGTGTTAAATTGTTACAACCTCTCAATTACAGCAATGCATGTTTGAATACTTTCATTGTACGAGTATCTTGGTGTTACAATCTCAAATTTATATTTTAACGTTCGCCAAAAACTTATTAAAACCTTTACAGTTTCTAATACATTTTGTCGGAACAACAATGATAGCGATTGATAATTACTTTTTATTATGTGATATGATCCCGTTCAATTCGCAACACATCGCTCTGACTAGCTTAAATAGACGTCCTAAATGTCACCTTCCCTTTTTGCAAAATATACTGACAAAAGTCAATAAAAATAAGTCCGTTATCAAGTAGAGTCATTCACCCCCCGGCAATTACTGGGGAATGGCAAATGTTTATCAAATCCTACTTCGTAACGGCGACTACTAAATAGATTTATAACCTTTGTATATTGTGACATTTCTATCGACGGACACATCTAAGCAGGTTATGTATGAGGTGTGCAACTTGATATGTATTCCCAAATCGCTAAAAGCATTCTGGGAATAGGTTGAGGTTGAGCACTTTTTTAAATTGTACACACTGTCCCAAATATTTTGTAATATTATTTTGCATCATGTACCAACTCTGCCAATATGTGGTTTTTCTGATGTCGACAAAGGTAAAATTCTTATAATTGTGCGACAACTTCACACGTCAATTCAAAGTATTCGACATATCCAATAGATATTTTGTCGCCCCCAATACATCACATCGTTAAAGATACCAGCAAAACATCCCCATGAGAACCCGTGCTACCGCTCGTGACGAGCGGACCGGCAATCACTGGTCCTCCTCTTGCACGTCGGGCCCGGGATCCTGAACTTCCACCTCGGGCTCCCTCACTCTGTTCGAGTCCAACTCGATGACCGGATCGGCGGTGGCCTCTGCCAAGTTGGTGACGGATTTGGACTTGAAGCACTGGAAGTCCACGTGACGGCTCTTGGCTTCCTCCTTCTCCCAAGACATGTGGATGAAGGGTCTCTGCACGTAGTTGTAGATCACCTCGGCCCTGCCGCCGGGGCGCTTGCGAACCTTCTCCTTGTAAGTGGGGTAGCCCTCCACGCCTAGGCGTATCTTCTTAAGGCCGCGTTCCTTCATTACTTGTTTCGCTACATCCCTGAAAGTGTTGCAATGAGTAAGTTTGCTGATCTGCCAATTTTGATTCCTGGTCGAGTATGTCCATATGGACTTGTGGTAGTATAATACAGTATATATAAACCATGTATTCTCTCAATAAAGGCAGTCCATTTACCGCTCTCACTCGTTTCATTCGTCTCCACAACCTCTGTCCTTACAAACTCTAACATAAATCCAATTATAGTATAATACATTAAATTCATCAAAATCGGTCCAGCCGTTTACAAAACCCGGTGATGCACACAGGTACAGAAGAAATTTATAAATAAAGGTACTTTATTCCTTAGAAATTAATGTCATATGTCACTTAATATGTAGTTTCTAGAAATACCTGCAGTGATTTATCACTTTGTAACTTTAAGTTACATCATACTCAAAAGTTAATTAGAATGAAAGTTAATTGAGGCTTGCTTTTTTCATAAGAAAGAAAAACTAATTTATTCTGATTTAAAGTTCATACATATAGTCCACAGTCACTGCACTTACAATCAACACAGAAAAGTTTCGAACCGAGACATAGGTGTGGGGTGGTTGCTTGATTACTGCATCAGCATAATTGAACTCGGACAAAACTAAAGTTTCACATAATATTTTAAGTAATTCAGAGCCTATGTAATCTCTAATCCTATATAAAATTTTCAGTCGCTAAAAGAAGTTAATAACTATATTCAGAACATGATTTGCAAAGTGTATTGACTTATTTGACTCTCCGAGACTCTCTCAATCAATATATGTGGGAGAAAATTTTAAGTTATCAATAGCTTCTGAAGGGTTCCGGGACGTATTTGAGCTCCACTCACTAAAACCCCGTCGAGAGCTGTCTGAAGCATCCGGAAAGTTGCAGCATATCATTTATTCATTGGGTCTGTTCCGATGGAAATGAATAGTTTCAAGGTTACGTGTGCGCCAACCTGTTTTCGATGTACTTGAAGAACCTGTACAGCGGAGTGGAGAGCACGGTCTGGCTGTACTCGTCCCCCATCTGCGGCGGGTACTCCTCGTCCCACTCCACGGAGTCGTCGTCCAACAACACCACGACGTGACACTCGCGGTCGCCTCGCTCGGCCGACTCCACCATCAGCGGCAGGATGAGCCGTTCGAGGAAGCACTCGAACTGACGTCGCGCGCCCTCGTTCGATAGCTCGTGGAGAAGCCCTCGGAGATTCTGCAATGGTGTAGAGTGAAGGTCCTCGAATGAAAATATATGGACTTTTAAACAGCAAATTACTTCTGTTTCCTACTACTGACAGTCTGAAACCATAGACGGGCCGCAATTTTTTTTTCGTTCTACAACTAACTGTATGTAACAAAGACAAATAAGATAATATCTGTTTTGATAAAAAATCAAACACACTTCTCTTCACTATCAACTAAGCGGAGCTTAGGATTGGTAATTTGTCACAATATTTTTTTCTAATTTTATTAAATCACTTAAATTCACCTGACAACGGACAGTGTTGGCATCAAATGGCACCAGCAAATAGTCACATGCCTCTCTCAGCTCTTGTACCGAGACAGTCGGTGGGCATCTGATGGTACCACCACGGTAGTACTCCAAAATGGCACGGAACACTGTCGCCGATATCCCTTCCGCCACCTCGTATTCTCCGCGCTCGTTCGGGTGAGTGAACTCCAGGCCTGGTGGAGAAATTGGCAGATGCACTGAAGACTGTTTCTTATATGAAATGGCTAATATTCCAATTGAGTTTTTTAAACAAAATACTTGTGATATCATCGTTTCAATTTACTTGAATATTCATAGAGTGATGTTTGAACAGAACTAAATTACATCAAACAATGTTGATAAAACCGAAATTATCCATTTACAAAACTTATCACAAACAAAACATCATAAAGCAAATATCTTAATGATGTGTACCTCAGCATTGTAACATGGCTATGTGTAAGACAATATAGGTGTTGCAACAAGATAGTTGAATGATGTCATGTGAAATAACCTGATTATGGAGTATTTTTTAAGACCAAAGGTTTCACTGATGCTTAGTTGGCGAAGAAAGAAGTAGGTAAGTAAGTAAGTACTGGCTCTCAAGCTCCTCGTTGGAACACAACGAGTCGTTTGGCAGCTGACTCAAGCAGGGCGGTGGTAGCTAGCCAGGTAGGCTTCATGGAAAGATGATAATATGAGTAATATTACTGATAATATAATCCTTACACAAAGCCCTACCACCAAGCAGAGTGGCTTCTGTCGTCTCTTACAATACCCTGTTCTGCCAGCATGAGATTGGGGGGCAGTATTCTGGCCACACCAATACGGCCAGAATTAAAGGATATTTCTGAAAAAGAAACTCTTACTTGGTTGTAAAAATCTAGCATTTCACCTGAAAGTCAGGGTGAACTTGCTTAGTTACAAGCTAAGTTTGTTAGATGTTAAAATACTATAGAGAAATTACATATAATCTGAATAAAACACATTCTATTATAGATTTATTTGAAGGATAAAACTCTAGTACTTTTATAGAGAACTCTATCAATCCCCAAACCCATAATTACTCAGATGTGGCTATAGTGCTAGGATCCTCCTATGAGGAAAGCCGAGTTCTGTTAAACCTAGTTTAATCAAATTTAATTTCAATTATGCTTTCTACTAGAAATAATTCTAAGGTGTTTTTAGTATAGTAATAAGTGGGCTCCCTGCTTATTTATTGACCACAGACTTTGTACTATCTACATACAATAAGTCTTAGTTTATAATTTTAGGTCATCAATAATTTGTGAATGAGGAAATTCAATGGAAACCACTCACTCATTGTTACTTATCTGCTTGCTAGTATCAATTTAGCAGTTTAACAATTAAATAAATCCACATTCAAATGGCGCTTCTTGGGTTCAGTTACAACATATAACAATTAGGAAATAAGCTCACCCTCCTATCTTTAAAATTTTGAGAACCATAAAAACTGTTGGTAATAAGTGTGGTGTTACAAATATCCATGGACAGTAGTGACCACTTACCAACAGGTTGTCCTCTGCTTATTATATATTATATTGCATTGAGCAGCTTTTACCTTTAAAAATACTTAGCCTAGCATCCTCTAATAACTACTCCTCATGATTGAGAAGACTCGGAATGTACTTGTTCAACGTTTCAAATTCTCATGCAGTGTAAAGACCCTTACATGATTTAAAAATAATATCTAAAAACTAATTAACTCTTTTCATCATTTTTTGACTATAACCATAGAAGCTGTCAAGAAGACGAACTTTATTATGCATGCTCCTGTGTACTGTGCAGTTATGGTTATAAAATCAAATTCTCATGTAAGTGAATTCATAACTCTTGATCACAGTAAATTTCTGAAACCTACATATTTCGATATATACTTCTATACATGTATTTTGTATTTGTACCCAATAAATAAAACTATAGGCTAGCGAATACAAATTTGATCTCACTTTGATAGACACAAACTCACCCGAACTGAACATGCGCCCCAGCATGGTGTTAGGATGCGCAGTGAACTGAGCAGGATCTACCACGAAGCGTGTGTTATCCACCACGAGAGTGATCCTGTCGTCAGCGAGCTGGTTCTTGTGCCCGTTGCGTGGGGGATCCTGCGAGGTGGACGGTGTCGGGGCGTTGTTCTTCAGCATGTTAGTCGGGATCCGCAGTCTCACGTTGGGCACGTTGCGCTTCGACAGCCGCTTGCGACGCTCTTCGCTGTCCCGCCTGTATTCCTCGGTGTCGCTACTGCTACTCGCATAGAAGAAAGATCTACGCATGGCCTCCTGGCCCTTAATTTGTGAGTCTGACATAGGCGCTCGCTCGGGCCGCGAGCCCTCACATCCCGCACGACACTTCTGCCCTTTGGCACGTTGTTCCGAGAAAATAGCAAGTTTTTGATAAAGCAAAGTTAATCAGGTACCGTACGTCACAAATTCACAGTCACTCGACTTTGTCGTCAGATTTTTCTTTGACTTGACACGACATAACACTAGACGGTCGTGTTGACAATGATTTTGACAATTGAGATTTATAATTATAAGTTGCCAGCTCTACAACCATCTGTTGGTTACGAGTTCCGTAGGCATTACAGTCTAAAGTGTTTTACACTAAAAAATAACACGAACAATAACTTTTGCAGCCACATCACTAACTTGTCATTTGACTTAAGTTGACTCATTAAAAAATTATTGATTATTCACAGGAAATCAAATTAATTATAACTACATTCTCTACCCAGTCAATAGTTAACGATGAATTAGTAAATGACATTACACGAATATAATGACTCAGAGCAAGCCCTCTCGTTCTTAGTTTTAATTGTTAATCCATGGACCGTGACGCATGATGCAAAGTACATAATTATTTATATCAATTTAAAAATCAACTTAAACGTTCAACGACTCAAAACACATTTTTAACTACAACATATAAGACAAGAAAACTTAATCTATAAACACATATTCGGCGCAGTCATGTGAAATCAATTAAAAAGAATAAAAGAGAAAGAATAAAAATAGGGTTTTTTCAGAAAGTTAAATTCACAGAGTCCTTTTTTGACAATACAATGAGAAAAAGCAAAGTTTTAGATCATATATATTGTAGCCCTTGTAAAAGACTGAAAAATTGAACGATTTTTTGAATGAATGAAAGTCGAGTCGCTACTGCGTTCACATTGATTGAAAACGCAACGCAATTTAACGCCACCTTGAAAAAAAATGCAAATCTAAAGTACCGGTTAATGACCTTTCGCTGTCACAACGAAAATTGATTAATTGATTATAAGATTTCCTTTTTTTAAAAGGCAAACGGACCAACCTAGCCACTGGTTGATGTAACAACTGTTATTAAACCAGTCTGCAGCGCGCTGTGACGTTAAATGTGATCGGATCGTTGTGAATTTGTAAAGATTGAGATATTTACTTTGGACAAATCTATACAGTGCGGGAAGTGATTAACGATGGATAATAAAGACGAATACCAGGATCCGGACTACCATGCACCATCAGCTGGCGTTATGACGCCTTCTCAAGATGTATCCGAAGAGGAAAGATTGGAGAAAATAAGGAAAATAATTCGCCGTGAATTTTCTAGTGAATTAGAAGCTAGGGAGAAAGAAGTGATCCTTATAGATCAAAGGTAAGTCGTTTCATGTTAAATAATAAATTAAATAGTTTTTACTCATTCAACTGACCGTTAGCTGTTGCGAAAACAAACATTAATATACCATGTGGTGCATGTTTACTTGACAGGCCACAATTTTAGGTCAGAGTTGTATACAAACAATCGACAACAGATTATATTTTTGTTGTTGGGGCACATGGTCAGGCATTGGCCATGCTGTTATTTGGCTACTGCTCCCTCTGGATATGTAAAACCAACCTCAAATAGGACTTCGGTCCTATTTACTATACAAAACAACCTTACATAGCATTATTGATAATAGCTGCTAATGTTAAAATTTTAAATACAACAGGGTTTCATATGGTAATAGCTGCACTGTGTTTGAACTACACTTTGAATATATCAAAGAAATAATTATTGACTACAAACATATGCAATATGAAATATAAATTGTGTATGTAACACAAATATCTACATTAAAAATATATGCTGCTAGTAAAAGTAAAAAGAGTAACTGTGTGTTATGTAGAAAATAAGTGACTAATTGGATAAATTATATTCACAACAATGTCCATATTGGCCTTGTTTATGGACATGGTTTAATAATAGGGGATTTATAAACATTTTCATTTTCATAATTCCAGAATGACATCATCTCGTAGACTTCTCCATAAACTTCGGTATGCATTGGTGAACAATTACTATAGACAGGAGAGGCTCCAACTCTCCAAAAGTCATTTACAAGATGACTTGGAGGCATTGACCCAAGTACAGGCTAAGCCTGAGGTATGTCATTATTCATTATGATTTTATTTTATTTAATGATTCAATATCAACTGAAAGTTGCCATCGCAATGGTGCATTTTTATTAGTTGATTACATTATCATTACATGATTTTACCCATTACAGTTGTCAAACCTTCTCAGAGAAGGTCAGAAGAGAATCCATCCATCAGTTAGGAAACTTCTTGGCAAGGACACAGTTGATCTGAGTGAAATATTCAAGTCCAGGGAGCCACGGAATAAAACTAGGAAGGACTATTATGTATGTGTAATATTCATTACTGCTGGTTAAATATACATATATTGTTAAGAGATGAGTGCCGAGTACTTCAATTTGCAATACATATACAACATGTTTTAAAATTGCCACCTATTATAACAGTAAATTTAGACACTTTACACTAAAAGTTAACAAATATATAAACATCTATCGTCGTCATGGACAGTATTTTTTTTTTATATTTACATAAAATATATATAGATATATTAAAATTAACAATTGTGAAGTAAATTTGTTCTCACAATTGTCTTTGATAAAGCTGATTTGTGAATGTGTCACCTGGAAATATATTAAGAACATTAATTAAACAACACCCTGTATGTCCATACATATGTAAACTGTAGTCCATTTTAATCATAAAACTACTCACAGGTTAATTATTAATTTGACATATGGGATTAATTTGATTTACAATAAATATGTTTATTTCCACAAATAGGGAGTCTTTTTAATTGAGTGCCAAGATATTATATATAAATATTTCTTTAAATTAATTTTAATGATGATTCACTGAATATTATCCCTAACCACTCTTTTTTTCTAATTCTCTAAGTGATCATAATAATGTTATTGCAAACTATTTTGTACTTTATAAGTTATTAATTGATAGTAGTAAATGTATTATTAAACATGAATTACAAAAAGTGTCTATTTGAAAATAATAAAATTGCAGGCCATGATCAAAGCCAAAAATGTAACAACACCAGCAGACTCCACTAAAACTCTCCGGCCAGCGACTAAGCTAGAGCCCACTGATGTAGAGGTCCAAAGTCCTCTGGAGTCCAGTGTACCTGCCAAGCCTAAGAAAATTCCTAGACAACTGGACCCAAAGATAGTGAATGTTTTCACCATCGATGAAGCAACCAGGAATAAGATGAAACAGAGATACAGAATCATTATTGGTGAGTTGATCATCATGTTTAGTTTACTCAAGAGTTCCTTTTCTACACAGACAAACTTCCAAAATCTGTAATTGTCCCAGTAAACTGGTTTTCAGCTTGTTTGTGAGCTGTAAAATTGTCACAAATTTATTTAAACTTTAACTTGCTTACCTTGAACTTTGTTTTGACAATGATTGGACTTGATGCAGTATCATTGTCTGCCACTCCATCCGCGGCGGCGGTGCGCGTTGTGGTAGATAATGACGATCATACGGATACAACATTATTTTGTCATTCCTTAGATATACTATTTCACGTAATTTTTTATTTTGCTGACGATTCGATAAGGTGCTTTATCAGTGAGGAGAAGAAACGATGAAAGAAACTCCTTGGCACATCTTTTGAAACGACAGTATGACAATTACAAAGTAGATTTTAACCCGCGCAGAATCTGATTCGGCGCTATTAATTATAGGGGTGTGTGTATTTTATGTATTCATATATAACAATTTTTGTAAGTTTCACGAATTGGATATGGCTCATTATTCTGTTTGTGTTGTTGAATAAAAAGCTGGCAAATGCAACTGCTGTTACTTACCAAACCGAAACATGTCCATTCCAGGCAACACCTCCAAGTACGCGCCGCCGGCTTCACGCGCCGACCGTTCGACCCACAAGTGGCTGCTGTACATCCGGGGGGCGAAGCACCAGCCGGACTTGTCGCGGGTGCTCACAGCCGCCACCGTGCGGCTTCATCACTCGTACGCGCCGCATCACACCGTGCGACTGCAGTGAGTGTACTAACAATAGACTGGAATGCGCCGTGTAATAGTTGGTACTCACTATAAACGTGAGTACTCCATATAGATTCAATGTGAACGTGGTAACATGGCTGGCATTTACTTGATGCTACAAAACCCCTAACTGAGCTTATTCATAACTTCATTGACTAACTAAAGTTGCAAAGATGGGCAGGTTAACGTTGTAAGAGGAAGGAGACAGAAGGTCTTAATATGAGTCTTTTAAAAATCGGTCCATGTCCAGCAAGCCACCGTTCCACGTGTCACGTCGCGGCTGGGGAGAGTTCCCGGCCAAGATAGAGCTCCACTTTGCCTTGCCGAGCCGCAACCGTCCCGCCACCGTGGAGCACACCATCAAGCTGGATAGGAACTACACTGGCCTGCAGACCCTGGGTGAGTTGCTTATGAAAATAATTTTACACATCATGACAATAGGGTTGGTAAATGATGGGGAAGAAGCCCGTCCAATGACGTCAACGCCATTGTGAAAGGAGCAGAGGTTTCCCCACATCCGGATAGATTGGTGACCTAAAGTAAACAACGGGAAACCGTTGTATTCAGAGAGTCCAGGATCATTGAATATTGATGCCTTTGTCGAGCTATGATTATCAGGAGGATGATCAACAAATAAACATTTTTATGTCTTTAAATTAGGCTTATGCTTGTCGTTGTTAGTGGGGGCTTTAATATAATTCATGTGTTAACAGGGGCAGAAACAATAGTTGACGTTTGGTTGTACAGTACACCGGAAATGTTAGAATACGAGTACAAGGAACCGGTGAACGTCGACATAAAAGTGGAACCACAGCAGACACAAGCAGACACAGAGAAGACACTGCCAAACACGCAAGCAGTTAAAGTAGAACCGACCGAAATAAACATGCCAATACCAATGGTTGTTGATAAAATCAAGGAAGAATCGGAAGAAATTAATGATTTGGAGCATATGGATGACGCTGCGAACAGTTGGATGGAATTCTTCTCCAAAAATACATCGAATGTTACAGTGGATGATATGCTTGTTAAAACTAATGAAGAATCCGATGAAAACTCAATACTGTGCAATGTTTTAACGAACAATATAAATGACATACAATTGAATGACGCTGATGTAACGCCTCATGAATTAGATAAAAAAGATATAGAAGTAGCAAATGATGATAATATATTAAAGGTTCCAATGGACATAATGAATCAACCTGTATTAGAAAAGAAAAGAATAGTGAAATATATAGAACCAAATACAGGCAAAATTTATTATTTAGAAATGGATAGGAAGTTAGACTTGAGCAAAGTACAGGAAATTATAATAGAATCAGAAAATGGGGCACAAACGGCTAAAATCAGTCCTATGAAATGTAATGGATTGAGAAACGTTAGGAAACCCAAAAAAATGGTATCATTACTCAAACCAGAATTTAAAGTAGGTAACAAAAAAGAAGACATAAGAAATAATTTCAGTCACATAGAAAATGATCATTGTTACTTAGGTACGAATAGGGAACCGGTTGAGCGAGAAGATGTTGTTGAAGAATATGATAGTTGTAGTGAGTTGGATGCAAGATCCGATGAAGAAGAACTAACAGTTCTCCAAGTGATACAGCAAGATATATTAAAGTTGTCCAATGTGAGAATGGTAGTAGACTATACTCTGAAGAAGATACCAATTATATGTGCTGAAGCAAAGAAGCCAAACTATGTGAAATGTTTTCCATTTGTTGTTGAAAATGAGGAACGATATTGGAAGCTGGATTTTGCTAAAAGAAGGAATATTGAGGTAAGTTGATTTACAAAAACATGATACTGTTGTGAAGGACTTTGCACCGCAACTTCAAAGTTGTACGGAGTCTTCAGTGGAGCATTGATTAATTGTAGCCAAGTATTTAAAATGATAGCACATAATGGATCAAACATCAGTCTTCCATACTGGAGATTTAGGTTCGAATTTTACACACAAAGGTGAACCCTGCATGTCTGAGAGTTGCCCATGATATTCCTAATGGTGTGAAATGTATGGCTTTAACTTTTTGTAAAATGATCAGAGCCTAGATTTATGACAGCAATTCGTTGTGGTGATGTTCGTTTGTTGTTTTCAGTGGTCCCGAGCTAAACTAATCAACAAACTCCTGCTGGACAAGTTTGGTGCTAGCGAGAACGTGTGGCGAACCAAACAGATCCTTATATATTCAAGACTACACGGATACTATCCTGTGAGGACAGACAGTCTGCACAGACAGATGGAGAGCAACCTGGAGGAGTGGTCGTCGTGGAATGACCTGGAAAATTCTAGAAAAATCGAGACCAACATTAAGGAAATTTACCCCAGCGCTGCCAACATCAGCACCCTTACCATCTTCGATGGCGCAGAGTTCTCCGAAGACAGCATAGCATGTGTGGACACGGTCGACTCGGAGGAGGAGATCGATGTGTTGGAAACTAAGTGTGAAGTTAAACCGGTGTTGCCATTGACGAGAGACGTGACTGACTTGAGAGTGTTACCGGTTGACAGTGAAGACGATAGGCTCAGGTTTTTTTATATAGAGCGGAAATGTATCGATATCGGCATAGAGCTACGGAACGAGGACGTGGGCAACGGCTGGTCTTATAGGTGAGTGTGAATACTGTCTATGTAATATTGTTATGGTCCACAAAATAGCTCGGCGGAAACATGGTGCTCGAGTCGACTTGAGTCGATCGGAAGGGGTTGGCAGAGTTGGGCAACTTTGGGCACGGTCGGTGAATTAAAAGTAATTATCCTTTATCTATAAGCTGTGCTCTAACGCGTCGCCTTAAAGTTCCAATGGGTATGTCACGTATCAACTTTGGTACTTTATTGTAAATACTATCTCCGAGTCCCATAAAGGAACAACAAAAATGTAATTAAGTAGCAAACATCCTTCGTAGGACTGATAACTGATGAGAGAGATTTCTCCAATAGCGTCCACCTCTTTATAGAAGAAGCACAGGATACCACCGATTATGTATTAAATTTTTTTTTGTGTTTAATTTAAAAAAATTGTTTGTGGTCTGACGTGACGTATAAGACGACCGATGTCGTTCCAGTGCCGTCCACGCGGTGTTGCTGTCGGCCATGAAGAGTTTCGCGGAGGAGATGATCCGCAGCGCGCTGGCCAGCGAGCTCGACCAGCGGCGGCGTCTCGACTGCCTGCCCTCCGTGTGGGTCGGGTGAGTGCCTTCCTCCTTCGAAAGTGACGACGCTCGTATTTCATTCAGTAATTCATTCATTCACTGTCGAATGTGACATGTGTGATTATGGTCGTCACGCCGTCCATCTGCTCGGTTGTCGACTTTTAGTAAAAAATTCCCGTCAGTCAGTCAGCGATCATACTGGAAACTACAATAATCTAACGCTTATGTTATGGCATACAAACACAAACATAATATAAAAATGATAATGTGGAATACGGTTAAATAGAATAACTTTCATTCGTTCATGTACCTATCATACAATATCGATCATTCATTCAATAATCGATGCAGTCGATCAATCATTCATTCATTCGTTCGTTGAATCATCGAATGAAATAACATTAATTGACACGCCTGTCGCCCGCAGCCCGTCCGCGCGGCTCGCTGTTCGGCTGGAGCACGCGCTGGCGGCGGTGCGCGACAACGCGCGGCTGCACGCGCTCGGCGCGCGCGCGCTCGCCGCGCCCAGGCGGGACACCGCCGCGCCGCTCTGAATATATTGAACGATTTTTATTTATTTATATGGCGTTTTAATCTTCCCCGTCAGCCCTGATCGGTCTCCGCTAACGAGCGTTCGGGCAACTGAACAACCGGCAGTGGGAAACGAGCGAGCGACGTCTCGGTGAGCCCTCGTGCTGTTGGACGGTAACGCGGAGCGGCGTGTGGGTCCCGCGACGCGTTTTAACTTTATCACCAGGTCGCTGTCATTAGCTATCATAGAAGAGTTCTTCCTGATAAAACATGCTATAGTATAATTTTTTTCTCCGTGCAGTTTGCGTCATAAAACGTCGGAGCGGTGAAGCGAGTATTTTGCTCTCTCTCCCACTCACGGGCCTTATGGGCATAGTGATGCGCATTATTGTTGTCGATATACGTTATCGATAGTGTATGGAAACGCCACACTCCAATATCTAATTTTATTCCCTTCCTTTCCTCTCATAATTTCCGAACGCACGTATATTAATACTCTGTGGTAATGTTTATGGCTCAAGCGCTCGGATTGGCTGTTATGATCCGCTCCTGCCGCCAATCTCGCTCGATGGCCGTCGCTCGCGCCGCGTTCGCCGCTATTATTCTCGCTGTTTTCTCGCCGTTTTTAAACCTAAATCATGAGCTTTCATCACCCGCCGTGACTGCATTTGTGCAAGTGCTCCTTGAAGATTGCAGAAGTGCATCACGTTAGCCGAAAACGTCCACGCTGTAGTGAACCATCATAGGGCAGCTCATCAAACAAACGGGTACGTGCGTTCATATTCTTTCCCTATCTTTATCCCGCTGGAGGACACCACATCCTCGTGGTCCTTCGCGCTATTCGCTGTTTCTCACCCCCTAGTGGAGGTGGAAGGTTGTCACGTTCCGCTGACTTGATGCCTTTTTCTCCGTCTGGCCTTACAAACCAGACGGCGCCTCCATTGTATTTAGTCATTATGTCATTGACTGTGATAAAAATGAAAGAAAAATAGATAAAACAACGTATTTATTAAAATAAGAATAATAATTATTTAAAATAAATTATATTAAAAATAAATATAATAATATATAAATATAAATAAGCATTGCATTAATTTGCAGGTATTAAGTGGGGGTAATGATGAAAAAACAAATTACATAACAATACCGCACCGCCGCCGTGCACCAGCCTTCGACGACTCATTTGTCTTTATCGATAATGGCGTTGCGCCCGCGCAACATGCTCACCGCCCTAGCCGGCTTATCTATTATGACTCAAACTGCACGGAGGAAAAATTTATACTATAGGGATGTTTTTTTTGTATGTGTGATTTCGAATTTGGATATGGATCCGGATATGAATAATAAATATGAATAACATTTTACCGGTTTCGGTTACGATTAATGATATGAAATTATTTCGGATTATCCGATTGTTGCGGATAATGTCCGTTACGGATATTAGATGATTTACGACTTGGAAAAATATAATGTTATGTTATAAAAAGTGGATATGTAATGCCTGTTACCAGCGCAACCTTCAACGAGTAGGTGACACCCGACACGGGAACACTCGCCGGGACACGACGAACCGAACGGTAGGTGTACTATCGACCGTACCTCCTACCTTCATCGTCGTAATATGGAAAAAGTAATTGTTATGCAATAACTATGAGAGTACAAAGAGTAAATACTTACAAACTTGAAAAGTAAACGTCACAGATATTTTATAATATAATTAATCAAAAGATAAATTGGTTCGAGACACGTTGGATATTTTAAACCTGAATTATTTTCGTGGTCGATGAGCGAACGCACCGCGATACATCCTCCTGAGAAGCCCTGGGCTGGTCCGGTGCGGAGCCGCTGGATTCGACACGTTTGAAAAGCATCGTACATTAGTTTGTTAATTTAATTTTTTGTTATATTTTGTTTAATAATAACAAAATGCAATGCTAGTTTAATCGTCGCGATTCTGTTGTACACTGCGTACTTTTTTTACAAAAATGAATAAAAATATAAGAATTTGTCAACAAGTATTTTGTAAATACAAGAGAAGATGGACGTGTTCTTTGGAACATTTCTCTAAGAATACTCTTAACTGTACTAATTAAGGAGAATTTTTAAAATATCTATACCACTGATTATAAATATGGAAATGTACTAGCAGAACATCAGAAATGTTTATGACCCTTTTTGACAATATATTATAAAAGTTACACGACGATGAAAAACATAAAAGCCGCCAAACTGTTACGGAGAATGTGTATTAAGGACCGCTTTGTAATCGACGGTTGCTATTATTGGTGTGCGAGTGACACTCGGCAGGCAAGAATCTCTGAAACGATCCATATTCGCACGACAATCGATACCTACTGACACTAGAAATAAAATTTAAATATTTGAAGTAGTACATTTTATTAAAATTCCCATCTAAAAATGCATTGAGAGATGATATCTAGGTACATAAATCTATCCCTATCCAAATAAAAGTATAGTTGGTCTTCGCTAAAACCGCTTGCGTGTGTGTGCGTATGCACTCTGCAGCGATGGCGGTAAACTAAATAAATTTTATTTGGTGACATTTGAGTACTTACACTAGGCTTATTGTCCCGTTACACCTATAGAAGATCCACGGGAACCCATCGGGCACGCGCTTCCACACAAATTGTCAGTGTTTCGACCACGATGAATATATTAGTATTTATAGACCACGACGACAGTGGAATAAATAAATGCCTACGTGAAGAGGACATTCCGCCATCTGTCATACCTGAATAAGGTTGTTCTGTTGCATTGTCTCTAATTAATTTACCATGTAAATAAGTACAATTTTACAATGAATACACGAAAAAATATTTAAGTAACTTTTATTAATTAAACTTATACAAACAAAAGCTCATTAAGTACATCTAGCAACATATAACACTTAGCAAATAACAACCTGCGCCGCTTAACAACACTATCTATAAAGGTACAGCAACATACTCTTACAACATTAATATACAACAATATCAAGATATTAGGTAAACTGTCACAAAACGCCATCGACTAATGTCGACGTTTTCATGGCAACGGCCTTAATATTATAGAGGGTAGATGTGAATACGTTTGGTTTTTTTGTTTCAAATTATTTACGTTGTTCCGTTCATTTATTTCTATTCAATTATAAATTATCTTTACTCACGCAAAATATTACTATATGTGTTACAAACTCATTTTTCAATGACCCGTCAAAAATATGTTTAGGTGGGTACCTACACAAATATTTACCTTAACGTATGCTGGATAATCTATAAAGATTTAATGCTTTTGAAATTCAAAATCATTGTAAGGAATATCGAATTGCGCGGTTAGAAAACCATTAGATTTTAGAGTGTTTTCCAATAGCCTCCATACTCAGCACCGCATAGGGTCGTAAACGCGTTTCTCTGATCCTAGCGTTCAAAGACCCGGTTTGTTAATCTAGCCGGCCGACATAAGATCTTCTCGTCTTACGTATAGTGAATGTATACAGGATGTATCATAAATATACGACACTGCACACAAAAGGTATTTCATACATCCAAATTAGAAAGCTTATTCACTTAAATACACGTTGGTAACTTAAGACAACCTGCGTCAAAAGTCAAAAGTCGATGGGTGGCAGCGGTGGGGGACTGCTCTTGGCCTTCCACAACATACAATCTTCTTGTGTATCTGTAACAAACATGGCATCGATTAGACGACATAAAAGTCTGATGTACTTCACAAGTGTGTAATATATGTGGGGCAAACGTTTAGGTGTCGAATAGCGTTTATTGCCGAGCATTGGATATTGTTGAGATCCGTGACAGGCAACGCTGGTGCGGACGACAAGTGTTTTGGCTAAAAGTCCTCGAGTGCCAACCTCCGTTGCTTTGTACATCCTGACGAACGACGGACGAGGCTATGGCGAACTGTTTCTTCTGTTGCAGGCCGCTGGGCATTGCGCCAACGGAACTTATGTGTGTTTATATGATTTAACGTGCTTGGCTAGGAACCACTCGTTTATGAATCAACAGTCAAAGATGTGGAAGAGGTGGTAATAGGCGTATCTACCGCTTAAATATAAGCCGGCGTCGGTACCCACTTATCATAAGATGGTTCGTCGAGCAGATATTCGGCGATTGAAGTGGAAAAAGAAAACCTGTATTCAACGTAGAAGACGAGGTGTTACGCAGTAGCTCGTTGAGCAGCACCCTGGACGGGGCGGACACGTACTGCCGGGGGGTGTTCATTTTTCTCTTGTTCTTAGTATCTAGAAAGCAATATGACTCGTATAATGGTGGGCAGTACCACATCTTAAGGAGTTTTTTCCTAGTCAGCCAGTGGTGCTGACAGTTCAATATTACCGTGGGACGCTTTCCCATAACTTATATGGAAAAAATACTTCAGTCGTTTTGGGTTCCCTGATGTAAAGACGTAAAGTTTAAATAATGTCGGATTTTGTTTACACAAAGATGATGGACCACCGCAATAAACTATTACGTTGGCATAGTGAAATTGAAACATCTATCGGAATCAATTTCTAGCGCGACGTAGCTATCCGTTTTCTATTTTCTTGGTTTTCTTGGTTATTATTATCGATATGGAAAGTAACCGATTGATTTTTAATAGACACAGAGCCCCTTTGACATCTGTAACCAACCTTCATAACAACTATTCGATGTAACATTATCATTACATTAGATAAATATAACATTAGCCTCAGGTGGTTTTAAAAATTACTAACATCTATCCCCACGCCCAGCACCTCCGAACCTCACAGTGGACTTCTGCTGGACGTGACGCTTCAGTAAAACAGCGAACACCGTGGCCAAGCCGACGGCGCAGAACGCCAGCACCCCGTAAAGATATAGAAGCCATCGCCACTGAAGGACAGACACCAGAGAAAATATAGCACGAGACAGCCGTTCGGGAATGAGCGTTGACAAGGGTGTAGACACATACACACCAGCTTTAATAATATTATTCACAGTGTGACCATCCTGCGGAAATGATGCAGTGTCTGTGTGATGTCGGCTTTTTTTTCACCACTAGTATAATTAATCTTTCCGCGTAGCCTGCCTGGCTAGCTACCACCCTCCTGCTCGAGTCAGTCGCCAAACGACTCGGTGTGTCCGGCTGGAGGCTCGAGAGACAGTACTTTTTTCTTACCTTCTTCTTTCTTGGTTGACAACGCGTTAGTGATGCTTTTAGTGTTACTGATGTTTACGGGCGACGGTGAACACTTATAACTTACACTTAAAAACATCATTGTAACAAACAGCTATGAGTCATTCATTGTCGTGTGCACATTAACCTATCAACGTGTGCGCCTCAACGTGTTTTTACGTTCGTCCGTCACGCACACCACTACATCAGCGGCTATATACGGCAGCTCGATAAGTGATATTCATTCGTCAGCTAGACGGCACAGAGTGCGATAGCCCCGCAGTCCACTTTGGAGTCGACACTTGACTTGAGCGGTAGCCCCGCAGTCCATTTTGGAGTCGACACTTGAGCGATAGCACCGCAGCCCCTTCTCAGAACCACCAATAGGCATATATGAATCAGATGTTGTATGTTTTGTTTTTAAATCGAATAAATCTTGATAGTCATCCATTCGTTATTTATTTCATCGCCTGTCATCATATCGTTCATTTATAAATAAGACTTAAAAATCACAAACACACGACCCAAATACCCTGCATGTAGGTATATTTAAGTATGATGATAGAAGCTTACGCTTATCCATGGACAGGTGAGGAGTACAAACGAATCTGGTTGCCCACAGGAAAATTTGCTGCTCGACGCATTAAGTAAAACTCTTCACGAAGAGATCTCAAAGAGCAGTAATCTTTGTGCATATCAGTTAAATACCCAAACAAATTTCAAATGTAATAGTTGACCGATGGGTTCGTTCAGGGCGATTTTTTATACCCATCTTTTGTGGCCCGACGAGTTTTCTTTGAGAATAAATGTTGGAATAAGGTTATGCTGGCTTAAAGAAAATATCCGGGTTGAGGATACTGTATACTAATATTATATTAATACTAAGTATCACTAGGAAGTTACACGACAGCTTCCTATCATGTAAATCACCAGAACGAGAGCTTGCAACTGAAGTGAGTGGTTTGTATAAACGTGGTTTGAACAGGAAGCGTGAACAGGTTAAAACACACAGACGGCGCTTCTGCCGAATGACATTCACTCGAGTAACAGTTATTTAGTAATTTTCGCGCATAAAACCAACAGTAAAGATACCTTGTATTCAAAACTTAAACCCAGCAAAGGTTCTCTGTATTTAAAAATATTATACAAAACAACTCACACCACAACTGCGCGAAAGTCTAGCCGGTAGACACTCGCTGGCGTCGGTGGCTCCCGGCGCTGACTCCGCGCCCCGAGGGCAGCTGGCACACGTGCTGTCGCTGCCCTTGGACCAAGTGTTTGCTGGACAACTCACTGGAAATAGATCAAGCCAGATGTAGTTGATAGTATCGGGCGTTACTTTTCCGAAATCCATTGTTATCAAATTAGAATCAATCTTTACATCATATGATGAAACATGCACTGATATATATGTATATAATAGTTTATAAATCTGTAGTGTGTGTCTGTCTGGACATTCAATTTATTTTGACAAATATATAAATATTTGTTTAATGACTTATTCTTGTTCACGTGCCACCCCCATCAAGGAGGTCGGCGACCATTTGTCGATACGTCTTTTTATCAGCAGTCATATGAACCAGATTACCTGTGCTTTTAATTCTTTAACGTTTTTATAAAAACTAAGATAAATTTGACCATTACGAAAATTTTTGTCCGTCTGTCTGTATGTTCCGTTATAACTCAAGAACGGCTTGACTGATCTCAATGAGTATGTAGTGAGAACACGTGATTACGCGGATGACGGGTTATACAAAATATCATTAAACCTTCTACCTATCAGAAAATTCAATTAAGGCAAAAACTCAAAATTTTAATTAATCATGTATAATTATAATTAATTGTTCAAGTCGAAGTCGGAGCGGGGGGAGTCGGAGGGGGGCTAGTAATGTATAAAACTTTACACCAACGACATAAAACTGAGCATCATCAGGATAAGTAGGCTGTACAAAGTAACTGCAGTCTTTGGGAGACGCCACACGTGCGTCAAGGTCATATACATATTAACAGGCGGTCTGCGACCATCGTACACTACTTGCCCTTGACCAAATAGTGTCAGTATGTTTACCGTCTTGGAAATATTTTTTTTGGGTGTAACGACCTTGTTTCACTCTCGGCCCGAATCGATATCCTCATCTCATGGTGTATCCTGTTAAGGTGGTGGATAAACACAGAACGAGGGAATGGCATGAAGTCAAGGTGACTCGAATTGCTACCACGCAGCTTAGAAGTTCGCTGGATCACAACAAGTTTACTGGCAGTGGTGTTCAGGCAAAATGGTGGGGTATTTAGAATATTTTTTTTTTCAAACCAATACTGTATTGAACACTTGTCACAGAACGTATACTGAATGCGAGGTATCCATCCAGTATGGTAATGTCTGACGTTCACGCGCTGTAAATACGGCGCCAATAAGTTTTACTGTCGGGGGTTCCATCATCCAGCGACTTTCAGTAGTATCAACACGTGCGAATATTAAATCTGACCATATTTTGTTAGTAACGAAAGTGATTATTCGCTATGACCTGAATTAACACTTTAATATTGTGTGTAGTGTGTGAAATATTGTTCAACAGCGTCTTTATTTCAACTTTGTATTTATGGTTGTTTGTGTAACGTTATTTACACGGTGTCGCCAAGCTACCGACATGCCGGTGATCACTGAAAACCAGCGTTAACGCAAACAGCTCACTCTGTTCGCGGGTACGCTACTTAAACCCATAAGTGTGTTTAATTGAGTATGTGTCGCATGTAAAATGACAACTTTTCTTTGTAATACTGTTAACAAACTCAAGGCACACTCACGGCATCACAGCAGCAACTTACCAACACGTAGCCCGTTTGTTGCTTCCATGTCAAATCATTACCTACTTCGTACTTACCACATATTTTCTGCTCCGGCAGCAAGTAGTAACCGGCAGGACAGGTCACCACCACATTGATGTCTTCTGGGTTCATCGCCGCGGCCAGCCGGTGGAACTTACGATCACCGACGGAACCTTAATATTCAATTTGTATTTTTTTAATGGAGAGATTTCGTAAGTAATCCACAATTATAAAAATAAATAATGCCAATTAGAGCAACTTAAAAATAAAAGAAACTCTAGACTTAGTACAAAACTGGTCCTATAATTAATAAGTTTGTGGGTTCAATCCATTAACGACTCACCGCGGGAATGTATCGTTTTCTTGTATGTATGTGTAGAGGCTTATTATGTTCCACCGTACTCCTTAAGTGTACAAGATGACGACAAAAAAAACTGATCAAGAATTTAAAATATATAATTATGAATAAAAATTAATAACACACAAGCTTATTCACCGTAAAATACGTTTATTATTCAATATACAATAGACAGACAGACAAATATTCCAATAAACTTACCTATAAGGTCTTTTATGAGACTTACGATTTAGGTGATCAGAGGAAATTATCATGAAATAAAGTTTTTACACATTGTATGAAATCGCTTTATTTGAAAATGAAACTATATTGTTTATTTATATCTGAAGAATAAAGCGATTGAAACATAAATTAAACTATATTACTTATACAATAATTAAGGATAAAATAACCTTTAAAATAACATTAGATCACTTGGAAAACTTTTAATAACACGATCACACTACGTTTCCCCTATATCGTGTATTGGCGCATATTAAAGCGTATTGTATTGTAACCATACACTATTAAACAAACATCGATTTATGAAATCGATTAGTATGTTTCCAAAACAAATTAACTACACCTTTACACCTTTTTAGGATATTATGTTATGTATAGTATTTATAGTGCAAATATTAGTTGTGTGTTGAACTTGGAAACATGAAGAAACACTAACGTTTTCTCAACGTGTGAGTGACCACAGTCAGCTGCGTGTCGACACGTGTCGGTGCCAGCGTCTTGTTGTATCCCGGGTACGACAGCACCACTGTGGAAATGCACATTTTGGACGGATTATTTAATATTATAAGTCAAGCATTTGTGATGCTGCATAATCAAAATGAAATCTAAATTCACCATTAAAAATATCGCACACAGTGATGCCTCAATTAATAAATTATGTAGTAACAATGTTGCCACAATAAAAAAATACAAAAATAAACCACAAAAAAAGTTTGTTGTTATATAACATTGAATAAGATTATAAATGGCATATGTTAAAGAATGATGTTGCAAGATCCAATCACCCTTTCCATATTTGAGCAGAATTCTTTGGTGAAGCGTAATCCTTAACTTAAATATCCAGTGGTTACTGCTACCGTGTACATCATAACTCTTGGGTAGGAAATGGATAACCCATTGTTAATTACATCTCCGACTATCGAAGCAGATTAAAAACAAACTCAAATTGTGTATTTGTAATTCCTTATGTGCACATCAACTCGAAACACGAAAATAAAATCAAAGCATCCACCGTCTTCGCTGTTTGAAGTACAGTAAACATTTCATTTGTAAACTCCTGCTATATCACGGGAAAGAAAGGTTCGTTCTATCCATCTAACATTTACGATATCCAAATGTCATCAGGTAATCCAATTCTCCTCACCTCCAGCTGATTGAACAGAAGGCACTGTGTTCACGGCAAGTAGGACCAGGGAACACGTTAAGTCCCTTTTGCATTCCGCGCTGCATTCTACTCCTGACGAGGGCTTCATCGAAATAGACGTCACGGTTCGAATAAAAGACTGGCCTGTCTGAAAGTCGATTCATTTTAACTAGGGACGTTACGGAGCTTCGCAACCGTAACCGAAACTATAGGATATCCGAAATAAAAATATATCCGAAACCGTAACCGAAGCAGATAGAAAAGTTTCGAATAAATTCGAATAAGGGCAGAGTCTAAATGAAGTAAGTTATAGTTATGTATGTTTCCACCGGCCGAGCTGATACACCAGCCGCGACGCTATTATTTGTAGATAGCTTTTGTTATTAAATTTTTAACGCTTTTTTATTCTTTTCTATGTTTGTAATACCAGATTATTCCTAGAAATAAAGTCAGAGTGTTATCTTGTAAATACATTATATACTTTTTCCGATTCCTAAATCATCTAATATCCGTAACCGAAATTATCCGAAACATTCGGATGATCCGAAATAATTTAATGTCCGTAACCATAACTGAACCCGGTACAATATTATTCATTTAAATGTTATATCTATAAAGTTCTTAATTTAAACTTATGATACTTGAATTTGTGTAACACTTTGTTATTTTTGTAATTCCTATGGACGGCCGCGGGCCGTGCGACATGTCATGACAGGCTGTACTAACAATTTAACAAAATACACAGGTTAAATATGTAATTTCTACCTTCGAACATGTCCTTATTAACACAGGAAAGAAATTCCTAGCCCACCTTTAAACGAAAGGTTTCAGATATAAAGCTATATATAGGAACGGTGACCATTCACCATCAGATAACATAGATAAGATATGTTTGAATAAACACTAGTCATTTCATCTTGTATAGAAACACAAGAGATAGTCACGATTATTGGACAAAAAATTAAAATTATAAATACGTAATTTTACTTGTTTAATTTTTCTCAAATTACCTTATCCCGTAAGCACACAGGCTCATTAACATTCGTTGAGCAGCGCTTCCCACACATCAGAGAGGTCAGCGTCGGGCCGAGCCTCTTCAGTGACATGAGGTCCTGCAAAGTGACTCGCCTTTTAGTTTAATCGATTTGATTGTACCCACTGCACTCGTCTTTTAGAATGAAATCTTAAACATATTGGGACTAGCGTGTGTTATTATCAACAGTCAAACATAAATTTAGGGCGAGTTTAATTTCAATTTGATACACCGGTGCAGTACTCTTTAAGACAATGTTCTCGAAATCTCTGATACAGTGATAATATCGTTAATTAATAATACATTTCTTACCTGATAAGAACACTCTTCGCACAAGTAGCCAGATGTAAAAACGATATCAAATACCGGTAAGTTCAACACCGTAAGTCGAATATTTCGTGTCACTGCGTCATCCTGATGACAACGACAGTAGAACATTATTCTTAATTCATTTTCAACAATTCCCGACCAACATACCGACGGAAGTACCAGTCTGTTCTCTAATGTACGATGTGTAGTGTGTGAGATGTGTAGTGTAGTGGTCGATAGCAGTAGATGTCGGCAGAGCAGCCGACGCAGGTTATGTATGCATTCCGCTGTGGTCGGGGTTGTCGCGTATTATAACTCAATAGCGGTCCACCCCGAATTCGCAGGGGTGTACTTTTATTTTTAAACATTTTGAGATATATTTATAATTTTATCTTGATATGTTCTCTAATATTGTAAACAGTTTTTGTTCTATCATCAATAGATTCCGCAGCGTATGCGATGAATGAAATTTTTAAGCAAATTTTTTTACACCTTGGTTCACGTTACTGAAGATTTAACAAGGATTCCTTATTTTTTCTAGTAATAAATATAGTCTATGTTACTCAAGGATAATGTAGCATTCTAATAGTGAAAGAATTTTTAAAATCAGTTCAGTAGTTTTTGGGATTATTCGTCACAAACATACAAAAATACAAAGCTTTCCTCTTTATAATACTAGTATATATGTAAGTGTAGATTACATATAATAAAATTCTAACTGATCGCTTTCGGTACATGAACGATGTATGAGAAATAACATTATTACGGGCCTTTATTAACGCGATAGAAAACAAAACAATATTTTTTAGAATTATTGTCTATTTGTCTGTGCGTTTTTTCGCGCTAAACTCAGAAACGGCATAACCGATTTCGTTCTGGTTTTCACTAATATATTGCAGCAAGCATCACTTAATACTTAAAGTTTGTTTCATTGTAATCCGTCCATAAACAAAAAAGTTATTAAATAATATTGTAATTTGTGATTCATAGAACGAGAAAAACCCACCCCTAAAACAATGCAGGGGCTATTTTTAAGTGTAAGGTTTTAAGTGTAAGGTAGTTTTTCTGAAGCGGAGCGGGAGCGGATTGCTAGTAATTTTGCGCTCTCCCTTATCGGTATTTAGAGGTCTGTCTCTAAGCGTTACTTACTGCAACTGATTATCCAAAATCGATGGTCACCATACTTTGCTAATATTGTGATGTATAGTAATATTATAAAGAGGGAGTGCGAATTTTGTAAGTTTGTGTGTACGCGGAAAGATCTTTGATACTATGACACCTATTTGAATAATTATTTTACCATTCGAAAGATACATTATTCCCGATAGACAGACTATATATTATGTATGTATAAATTAGAATTATTTTTTGATCCGAAGTGGGGGCGGGACCGCTAGTACTCAATAACTTCTTTTATAAGCTGGTTCGAAGGTAGACGCAGGGAATATGTTAATTGTATGGTTTCGGTTAATGATTATCATTTTACGCCGTATTGGGGTGGCCTGGATTACTCCCCCCAATCCCATGCTGGCAGAACAGGGTGTCGTAAGAGACGACAGAAACCGGCCTACTTGGTTGTAGGGCTTCGCGTAAGGATTATATTATCAGTATTATTATTAAGTCATTAATATTATTACTGGTATTATTATCTTTCCGTGAAGCCTGCCTGCTCGAATCAGCCGCCAAACGACTCGTCGTGTTCCGGCTGGGTGCATGAGAGCCAGTACTCGCTTTCTAACCTTCTTCTCATTTCCTGGCCGACAACGCATCAGTGATACCTGTGGTCTTGTCGATATCCATGGGTGACGGTGACCGCTTACCATCAGGTGGCTCGTGTGCTCGTTTGTCGGCTATTAGCATTAAAAAAAAAGCAACACTTCACATAGTTAATAACCATCATAACCACCGATACCATCTTTTGATAGTCAAGTAGTTCGGTTCGTAGTGACCTCGCCTACTGAGCGAGGGATCCCGCGTTCAATCTCCGGTCAGGACAGACATGTGTGACTAGGTGTGTTCCCGAGTCGGGGGTGTTTGTTATGTCACTTTTGTTTGTCGATGCCCCTCGCAACACTTCTTATGATGGCTTAAAACATTTCCATTGACTGTTATTCGTTTAATACCGATCATACCCGAAATCCCAACACCGTCGATCACTTCGCCTAATTCGAGCCGAGAGAAGACTTTGTGGACGCAATTTGTTTACCTTAATACAGATGTAGTTCCCATAGTTCTTCGCCTGAACGCCTTTGACTGTAATCCTCGTATTATCGACGTCAACATTGTCGTATCTCAGCATGTCGCCCCTGTCCGACTTCCACGTGCACCGACCTCCTTCCGAACGACCGCAAGTAGTGCCAGGAACACAGCAGTCGAACGATGCCGTGCCGTTAACCATTGCAAATATTTCGTTCTGGGACATGTAATTCAACTTTATTGTAACATACATTTTTGTTTTAAAGATATATCTAAAAAATATCCCCACAAAATTCTTGCCACTTTCTATCATAAATAATTCTGTTATTAAAATGGTTGATCTACATATTTTTGTTGATCTACATGCATACATTTTTGTGTATAGATTAACAATTTTATTTTATATACAATATAATAATTTCAATCCGGAAGCCGTGTTGAATCAGTGAGTTTTAGCTGTGAAATTACAGAATCACCATGTTACCACTCCGCGTCGAAGGTGACTCCACAAGTATCAAAATAGTAAGGTGTTCGATGTTATATAAAAACAGATTTTCGATCATGTATTATCATTATTATACGTTAAACCTGTTTACTAAATTATCTATTCATAACTTTTACAAATTACTTATATTTTTTTAATAATATTCTCACTTTGTGAGATTTATAATTGCTAACATTATAGAACTATGAAACTTTGTTTAAATCGATTTCTAAATTGATCTAAAATTGAACATTCACTTTTCTTACCACTTCAGGACGTAACCTTGGTAGATTCCTCAATCCTCGAACGAGTTCAGACAAATCAGTGGCTCTTTTCTTTCTATTTTTACATTCCTTGTAAATACCGTCATTGTCTTTGCAAAACTTTTCAAAACCTTTTGTATTTTCTCTATAAAAATATCCAACGTTTTTGCTAATTGTCGACGTAAGTTTTGATTGAACCGATATTAATCTCTTATTATTTCTTATTAAATCCATGTCATCAATTTCATCATCTACATCATCTTTCATCTCATTACTTTCATTGGTTTCTCTGTCATTATTCTTGTCGTCAATATTATAATCAATGACATCTTTAGATGCAACAGATTTCTTTCTCCGTGCCCAGTTCCATCTGACAGATGTTTTAAAATCATTTTTGAATTTAACCTCCTCGATATCATCATCTATTTCATACAACTTTTCAGGTATTTTCACAATAATTTTGTCTGGAGTCTTTTTATATTTGAAGCACTTTAAGCCCTTTACAAATATTTCGAAATCTTTTTGGGACAATTTTCTTTGCACTGTTAAAACGTAGTCGTATGTCGATTGGAGATCACAAATGTAGTCGTGGCCTCTTGAAGAAAGGAAGAGTTTTATAATAGAGAACGACATTATACTAAAGATTTTATGAGATACGCTGTAAGTTGAGATAAACAACTACTGGGTCATTTTAGTGTGTTTTAGGCTCAAACAGTGTTGGTGATGACATGGTATATGTCAATATAAATTGCCTCGTGTTATTTATAGTCAAACTGTATTTAGCCCGGATAAATTTGACTTATAAATATTAATATGATTTTATTTTTTACCTATTGCGTCTGCTAAATATTTTTTGTCTTTACACGCCTTCACTCGCTCAATATTTTGAATGCCAGGTTTCGACGTTTCATTCATCTTTTGGTTGGAAACTACCTTAAAATAATTAAAATAGTAAGCGTTTCAACTGTGACGGGTACTCACGATTATGACGCAATTAGTCTTCCGATCTTGAAAACGAATAAACTAATTACAACAGTTGTCGTTTTAAAGGTTTAAACACATAATCATAATTTAAAGTCGTATATAATGAGAACCATAATTATCTCGAAATATTTTTTGATTTTAATAACTTTGAAAAAATACTCTATAAATATAAAATTACCTTTTCGCTTCGTGTCGTCGGCTTTTTAAACGATAATTTAATTAATAGTTTATTTATGAGTTGTCCATCTGTTTTTGGCGTTGATTTTGTCGTTACTGTCTCTGAAAATGTTCCTCGCTGTGTCACACTTGTAGTCTCAATGTATTGTTTGGTACTGAAATTGGACACATTGTTAAATTACCAAATACGATTCGCGTGTACCGCGCCCCGTTTGGATGTGCATCGTTGCATCCTTCCTTGAGTCCACACCAGTCTGAAGGCAACTGGGCATGGTAAAGCTTAGTTTAAATCGGACATTCTTTATGCAAGATGGTTACGCTTCTGTAGTACTGTAGATGTACATGAGGGTCAGCGATCACTTACTATGACGAGGCCTGGCCACTGGCGCATCGGTTATTATCATCAAAAAACTTGAAGTTTTGTAGAAAGCAGAAATAGTATAGTTAAAGGCAATAAATAATCTAACAGTTAATGACATAAACAAATTTTTAATAATCCTAACTTGGAAGAGATTTATGGTGGAATTGAAATAATTATAAAATCAGTACGTTAAAATAATGAATGGAAATCGTAGTATAAAGTAACTTACACAATCCGGTTGACGGCTTGTTGGTCGTCGGATTGGTAATCATTATAAGATTCATCAAGTGAATCTTCAGCGTTTTTCTTCATAATATATTTATCCCATTCATCATTTAAATGATCTGACTCGAAATTTAAAATGGAAAATAAAAGATCCTGCGACTTCTTTCTGTCAACAATTTTTTTACAATTACGCTTAGTAAAATCCTTATTTTCTTTCGATTTCATATGTATATTATTCAAGTTTATATCGTCAATTATAACTATCGTTGGATTTGCTACTTTATCAGTAATTTTTTTTGTCACATCATCAGTAGGTGCTTTAGCATTTTCGTTCATATCATCAAAAGGTTTTATTGCCATTGAAAGATAAGTACTTAGTTTTTCGTTTGCATCTGTACTTGGGTTTCTAATAAAACGATAATCAGATTTTAAATTGTGTCCATTCAATGATTTCTCCTTACTTGTCACTTGTTGATATTTCTTATGAAGAAATTTAGAAGTGACCGATTTAAATCGATTAAAAATATTTTGTTTCGTGCTACAATTTCCATGTACAAGTGGAAATATTGTAATCAGTGTAGTTGTTTTTGGTCGTTTCGATGTTTCAATACTTGACTTGGAAGTCGTTTTAGTCATGGAATTACTTTTTTCAGCCATTGTCATATCTATATAAGTATTCTTTGTTTTATTTTTACCATTAATTTTATTATTCGATTTTAAAGTTGATAGATTGAGGTTTTTGGATTGTTTTGAAGAGGTTTGGGTGCTGTTGCTTAATTTTAATTTAGTTTTTTCGTTGGGTTTTACCGTAGTTGTAATAGAAGTCGAGAGTTTTCTTGTTTTTGTAATTTTTTGTAAAACTGATTCATTTGATATTTTGCCTGATATAATATCGCTAGATTGGATTGTACATTTATCCTTTTTGCTAGTTTTTTGTGTGTTAGATTTGAGTTTACCTGCTACAACGCTACGGATAATCAAAGAGGGAATCGTTGTTACTTCTTTCAAAGTGATGCGGTTGGTTGAATGAACGTTGCTAATTCCCAATACTTTTGATAATTCATCAATATTTTGACGTAAAGAATCGATATTCTCAATACGCTCTATGTCGAGATTTTTTTTTTCTTTTCCTTGTTTTTTAGTAGTTGAAAGTGGATCTAAATCCATTGCATTAACTTTGGATTTTAAAGTAAATTCCGACATTTCTATACGATTTCCGTCATTGTATTTACTCTTCGTTCTATTTTTTGATGAGTCATTGCGATATGAAAGTAGGTTTTTTTTCCTGTTAATATAATCATACCAAAATGAGCCTCCTCTATCTGTTATTAACGAAGATTCTATTTGGGTGGGTTCTAATGCTTGTCTTTTATTAGGAGATTTCTTATATACAACTGATTCCTCTTCATCATTAATAATTTTATATTTTTTTTTCTTGTTAATGGACGGTTTCATAAAAAACCATTTTAGCTCTTTCCTTTTCTTTGTATGCGTCTTTATATCTTCAGGATTGTAGTAAAAAGGATTGAATTCCGGTAAGGTATCATGTGAAATACCCTTCTTTGTAATTTCCTCTGTACTACTACTATGTTCAGTATTGCATATGATGTTTACATTTATGTTGTCTAGCGAATAAACTTGTTTGATATATTTTCGATTCTTTTTACCATTTCCATCTGATCGCTTATGTGGTTTAGCTAGAGTACATTTGAAAATTGCGTTGAAACATTTCATACCTTTAGTAAGTAGATTTTCATCGTAAATTTCATACAAGGTGGCTTTGCTCAAATCGTCAGCTAACTCTTCCAAATTATCAAGTAACGAATCATTTCTCGAATATCGAACTATTTTTTCAGATTGTATATTACGTTTGTCCATACATGAAAAGGATTTGCAAGTCTGTCCATGACATTTACCTTTTACTCTTTTGTAGTAATCATCTAATGTAGTTCCTATTTTATATACAGCATCTTTTAATTTTCTACCACCACTAGGATTCATCCAGAAGAATGTTTGTATTTCTGTACAATGATCATTCATGTATTTAGCCATGTTATCGAACTCAAAAATAAGTTCAGATATGACTGCATCACTTGCAGCACATGCTCGGCACATCGTTTTATTAACTTTACATCGGCAATTGCAAACTCTTTCATTACTAAAATATTTTTTTACTGCTTCCCAATTAATATGCCTTTTGTTGCCTAACTTTATCCGTAAATCTGTATCTATCTTGTCATAATTGTTAGATTTTATTTCAACCTTTGTGTTAGCAGCATCTCTTTTAATTAATTTCTTTTTTGTTTTAGTTACATTACCATACATTTGCAATAATGCTGAAAGAACGTCTTTATTTATAGCAACATTTTCGCTACCGGTGACATTTTCATAACTTGTTGGGATTAATTTTGGCGTCACAGTCATTCCATTGGTATTATTTAGCAAAATAGAAGTAAGTAAGTCACCTCTTATAGGTTTTAGAATAAAATTTCCTTTAGGCATTGTCATACTTTTATTATCAACCAATAAATATAACCCTGGTGATAGCATATTATTGGTTGCTGTGGATGATGTAGATGCGCTTGTAGTACTGTCTTCAAAGGTATGAATTTGGTACTTAATATCAACGGGTGTTGACATAATTGCAGAAAAAACTCTTCTAACTCTCATAGGATTCAATGAACGTTTAATTTCGTGTACATTGTACGGAATTGCTATATGAACTTGTATAGCATTTGTAACTCGGTTTGACTGAGATTCTGAATGCGGAGTTGACTGTAAATATAATAAATCATGTTTGTTTGGTCCTGCATTCGGATGAATTGCATTTTTCTGTTCGTAATTAAGTGTGTTCTTCATGAGATCAACGACAACCTCAAGAGCTGCTACATCCTTAGCTGTAAACGTTTCTTCTGTCTGAACATCACGTTTTCCATGTTTAGTTTCATCTACATTAGAAACTACGTTTCCTTCAATTACTTGATTGCTTTTCGGGTTCATCATTGAATTGTAAAATGCCTGTAAAACATTATATAAACATGGATTTTTTATGTTAATGGCCAACAAACGAGCAGACGAGCCACCTGATGGTAGGCGGTCACCGTCGCCCATGGCCATCAGCAAGATCAAAGGTATCACTGATTGGCTCTTAAGCCCCCAGCTGGAACACGACGAGTTGTTTGGCGGGTGGCTTAAGCAGGAGGGTGGTAGCTAGCCAGGCAGGCTTCACGGAAAGACTATAATATTGATACTATAATCCTTACGCGAAGCCCACCAAGCAGGGTGGCTTCTGTCGCCTTTTACGACACCCTGTTCTGCAACATGGATATTTTATATTCACTTATATGAAAATAAGAGAAATTCAAAAGAATATATATTCTATGAATCAAAAGAATATATATTCTATATGGTCTGTTGTTGTGGGGCTCAGCTGCACATATTAATTCGATTTTTATATTACAGAAAAGAGCAGTACGCGCCATTTACAACCTCAGGCCTAGGGAATCCCTTAGAGATCTCTTGAAAGAAATTGATATATTAACTGTAGCATCACAATATATTTCAGATAATATTATGTACGTTAAAAAATACTCTGATAGTTTTGTTAGAAAGAGTAATGTTCACAGTATTAATACTAGGAGTAAGGCTAAACTGATTGTTCCAAAATTCAGACTAAGCATAACTGGTGGCTCTTTCATGGGTAGATGTGTAAATATTTATAATAAAATTCCATTAAAATTGACAGAAATGCCATATTGTAAATTTAAAACTCACGTCAAAGGCGTTATTATGCGGAAAGGTTATTACAATCTTGATAATAATTTGATTCTGATATACCTACCAGGAAGATCCGTTTAATAATTACATTACAGTCAAGTCGTTACCATATAACATGATAGGTTTTAGTTTTTAACATTTTTCATTTCGTCGTATTTTAAATCATTCGATTGATCATTAACTGTGACAATATTCGCATTTGTTTTTGAGTCCTGGGAGATATTTTCAGTGCTAGTTATATTATTGCTTTTATGTTAACAGCACACTAATTAGCAAATCACGAAACATACCAGTGAGGCCTTTTTAGCCGAGGAGAAAATCGTGCTTTAAAATTGGAGGCGTTGGAATCAAAGATTATTAGAGTGTTCAGTGTGCCTCAACTCATGGATGTGTTTTTATCTACCTATTAACTAGCTCAAACATTGTTAAAGAAGGAAATATGTGGTCGAACTTCAATTAAAATATTAGCGCAGATAAAGATAATTCCATCCCTGTTTAACTTGATTATACTTAACAAATTATACTTAAAACTTACATCGTTATCCATGTCACGAGTGTTTTTTAAAATGTTTTTGTCATCGACGTGAACTAACATTTTTTTGTAATCCGGTTTTGATGTATATTCATTTAAGGTAACACTTGTTGATGGCTTATTTTCCTTTGGAATTATTTCGAAATGAACAAGTAAATTTGCATCGTTGTTACTTTTTGATTTTTGAGATATTTCTTCACCTGTGACAAATGTTTCAGTTACTTTAATGTCGTCTAGAACGTTTTGAATGTTTTTGGTAAACCTCATTCTTTTCGATGGAGCAATAGTAGTTTTTTCATTCGTCTTCATTTTATGTTTTAAAATATCGTCATTATGAACAGTTGATGAATTCGTTGGTAATATTAGTGAGTAATTTTCTGAGAAATTAGTGGCTTTCGGTGCACTTAATCCCTGTTAACAAATAAAAGTTTTATTAAGACCTATGCATATATTTTATGTATATTATAACATTTATTAAACCACGCAATTGAATCATCTTATTTTTTTTTTCGATTTACATTTACAATAAAGAAACATACTGTAACTTCTTCCGAATCATTTATATCATAATCACCGAGTTCTTCTTTTACGGATTCTTTTAAAATATTTTTGTTAACAATTTCCTCTATATTTCTTTTGGCTTCCTCAGTACTTTTAATTTCATCTGAAATTGATTTAGAGTCCGTAAAATTATTTGTATCAGAGTTGAAAGTATTCCAGAATTGTTAGGTAGTATCATTACTGTATGATTTTGAAGATTCAGCTGATATGGTTGTTAATGTCGATATAGTTTGCGTGTTCACAGATCTGCTGAAACTCTTCCTACCCATTTTAAACTGTTGGAGTAAATCTGTAAAACAAGGTTATCCGATTCGTTGTTAGAACGTTATTTTCATATAATTAAGTTTGGTTTTAAAGTTTCGAGTTGATCTTATAAATATTTTAGGTTACCTGATAAAGCTTTGAAACGTTTTTGCCTTAGACTCTGTCCGTCTTGCTGTTCATCTTTTAAATTGTAAACAAAAGCTCCCTTTCCATTTATCTTCGTCAAGTTATGATTTAAAAATGTTGTTGATTCAACTAAAATTTGGTGAAATGAAAATTATTGTTTTAAACTTCGATGTAAATAGCCGACAAACGAGCTGACGAGCCACCCGATGGTAAATGCTCATCGTCGCGCGTGGACACCAAAGGCATCACTAATGCGTTGTCGACCACGAAAGAAGAAGAAAAAAAAGAAAGTATATATATAAAATATATACACTTTTATATTAGTATATATATAGAAGAAAGTATATCTCGATATTAGCAAAATGATAAAAGTATTTGTACAGTAATAATTAATATAATAATTATAATAATAATATAATAATTAATTAACACAATAAGTAATTATAGGAAGAGTTTTACATAAAACATACAACGCGAATAATTTTATAAGATAAGGCTCCACCCGATTTACTTTTAAATACAAATAAAAATAAATGTGTGTACAAATTGCGCTTCCGAATGTGGTCAAAGTTAGCTTGTCTACAATTTTTTTGGTGATACTTTTTATTCTAAGGTTCTGTTGGCAATTTACATCAGTTTTTGAGGGTAAATTAAGTATATGTCGGCGTGTCGTTACGACGACCCATTGGAGAGTAAAATAATACACGATAATCAATTTCACTTTATTCATTTGCACAACAAAGCACGTCTTGCCAAAACGATGGTTGTAAAAGGAACAAAGTAAAAGCATTCAGAAATACAAATCGACAGTTAGTTCAAGCTTGTAAAAGAATGTTTATAGCTAAATATTATTTTGATATTACCATAATAATTCGTTACTGTATAATTAAATTAAATCGTTACAATTAAACAATAAACGACCAATTGTAACTTAAAACATGATTGACAAAATTAAAATCAACAAAAAGTATTATAAAAAAAGTTGTTAAAAATGATAACATAAATAATTTTATAAGTTATGTTTTATAAATAACCAACATTGATTTGCGAAAATAAATTAATATAAAAGTATTCTAAGTACATTGCAAGATGGCGCTCTGTTACCGACGCGTTCACGTCTACGATACAGCTAGACATGTTTATTTTGACTGAAAAAAATAAAAAAAATTGTTGTACTTACCTCAGCCTCTTAACACATTTATGGTATTCATAGGATACAATTTAGTATGTATATAAGCATACAAGCGTAACAGAGTCTACTTATATTAAAATGTTGAAAATTATTTATTATTAGTACTGATTTAGGTAACAATAGGAATATACAAACTGTTGCCTCATTACTTAAGAGCCGTTTTTTCTAGATTGCTTTAGTATTATCCAAACGAAACGATTAGACTTATATTTAGTACTGTAAATTTCTAAACAAATTAATAATCATACCTCCACGGACAACTCGTTCGTTTTGTTCATCTTCACAGTCCACTTTCATATCATTTTCAAGTATTTTCAAGTCCTCGCTAAAAACTTAATTAGCATTAACACTCTTATCCATGCCATCCGTAAGACTTATATTTCCGTCAACAGCCTTGATCATTCCAAACTTATTTAACATTTCAATCAGAGCGAGTCCCGATATATATTTTAAAATAGTATCACTCCAAAGTCGTTTCGGATCTACTTTTTCATGTACAGGTTCAGTTGTGTCGGTATTGGGTATATAATATGTTGGTAAGTCGATATATATAACGACATTTGGACGGGTATAGTCTTCGACAGCTTCTACAACTTTGACGATTTCAATGATTTCCTCTATTCTGTTGAAATTTTTTTGTAGTTTACGAATGGCAAGGAAAGGCGAGTTTACTGTGAAGTTGACATTCAGAGATAGATCTGAATAATTACATGATATTACAAATTACCGTCACGTTATTTAAAACCTAAGCCACATTCATGTGGTATTGTCGAAAAAATAACAATAATTTTCTGGTAAAAATATTTACTAAGGATGCTTAAAGAATTACTTTTGAAAAAGGAAAAATAACTTACTCACGGTTATTTTCATTGTCATCGGATTTTGAATTTTTGTTAAGAAATGATTTTGATAAACTCTTTGAAGACCAAGGCACTGAAAAAATGTTGAAATTATAAATGTTGTGTTCCGGAAGGAGGGAATGAATTCCAATAAACAGATCTACACACCGTTTCTACACAGTCCTCATTAGGACGATTATCGTGTGGGGGCTATTTAAATAATTACGATTTGCTGCCAGTATTATGTGTTCAAAATGAATGTTAAGTTGACTAAGCCCTACATAACCGTGTGATAACATTTTAAGATGATCGACAAAGAGTCTTAGTTAAATATAAAAGTATTATAACGAAACTTACTGGTGTGATATTTTTTATTTAGTTTACTTATTGGTTCATTATAAACAATATCATATTTATGTGTGTGACTGGCAATATGTATACTTTTCGGTTTCTTGTCAACAGGGACATTGTTATGTAATGGAGTATGTGTAATATATTCTTCAATATTTGTTTTAGTTTTCATAGGTTCAGTAAGATCTTTAGGTGTTGAAGTATGTTTATCGATATTTTCTAACAATCTCTTTGTTGTTTTATATACATCCTTGTTTTTATGGAATAATTGTTTACTGAGGAAATTATTTTGAAAAATATATTTGCTGGGCTTCATCAATTGTTCTTTTATTTTAACCTTGTTTTCAGTTGTTCCTTCTTTTATAATATTGTTCATGTAGCTATTACTTTTATTATCACTTTGTTTAATTATTTCATTATCTTGTTTAATACCTGCATCTTTTGTATCATCAAAATCTATAAGAGTAACATCAATCCTTTTCTTATCAGTTATTTCGTTTGGTTCATTGGAAGCTTTTTGATAATAGTTGTGTTGATTTATGTTGCTCACAATTTCCTTCATTTTATTGTTTTTAGTGTGTCGTAATTTGAAAATGTCGTCAAAATTTTTACTTCGTTTGCTTAATTTTCGGATTTTATTAACAACTGGATAATTACGTTCATTTGTTTTGGTATACGAATATTTCTGAAAACTCTGCTTTACATTATCAGTTAAAGAATTTTCTACTTTTTTATTTTCTTCATTAACCTTTGTTACTGTTTGAATTTTTTTATACATATCATTAACTTTCGCATTTTTGAATGTAAAGTCATCCAATTTAGTTGAAGCTTCTGATACTAATGCTTTTTTAATAAAATATGGTTCCATTTTAGATAGGTTTGACATTGGAGCCGTTACCGTTTCAACATCTATTGCATTATCTTTGAGAAATTTGTGAAATTCATTCATGTTCATTGGTAATGGAGTATAGTAATTTTGTTGTGGAGGTGCATTTATTTTAGCAAGTGGTTTGAACTGAAATGTAGGATTATTAAAATGTTCAAATCTTGAATTTAAGGATTGTTAATTGATGTTAAATTAAATAATAGCTAGGTTAGTATAAATAGATACAAGTAGAAATGACAAAAAAAAACTAATGACTGAAATTTCTTATATATAGTATAATTAAATATGTACCCCCGTCTCAGTGTTTTTTTCATATAGTGCTGAATTTTTAGCTGCAAATAAAATAAAATACTGTAGTTATTACAATATTCTCATATTTATCTACAGCATTTTATTTAAATAAGAAAATATATTTTGTTTTAGCTAAAAGGTGCAGACTTTTGTCAACGCAGCCGATATTTAACATTCAGTAGTAGCAATTTAAATGTTTTATCGTTGTAATAAGACTTTGCTTGGTTGTGGGTGAGAGCTACTACGTCTATACGAATAAAAATCAGTCATTCGAATTATTCAGCAGCCTTACAAATTTGCTTCGTGCTTAAATTTTCATCTAGATACGTAACGCTGTCATCGTAGGCTAGTAATGTAGTATCTATTATTATCTCTGAGGTATCGTCTTCTCCTTTGACTGATCCTGTAGGTATAAATGTTATTATAAATATTCATTAAATCATGAGAAATATCAATCATAGGCTGAGCTCAAACCCGTTGTTGCGGTATAAAGAGTATAATATTATAATAATTGTAATGATTTACATGTACTGAGGTCTACTGTAGAGGGGACGATTAATGTTTGGCTACTTATTAAAACAGCATTTTATAATAATTGTAATGATTTACATGTACTGAGGTCTACTGTAGAGGGGACGATTAATGTTTGGCTACTTATTAAAACAGTATATTATAATAATTGTAATGATTTACATGTACTGAGGTCTACTGTAGAGGGGACGATTAATGTTTGGCTACTTATTAAAATAGCATTAATTACAGATAATTCAACTACTTCCAGTGACCATATAATGCTACATGTTCATATGTCTGTAGGTTACATAAAAACAGGATTTTGTCTTACCCATGCTATCCTTAAGCATTTCTGAAAATTTGGAAGTCACGGGGTTTTTAGTGTATTTATGTAAATTATTTGAACGATGTTCAACAGTATTTCTCGCGTATTTATCAAAACTTTCTTTGGACTCTGCTTGCTTGTTTGAACTGGTAGTATACACTTTTACCCAAATGTCATTAGGATCCTCAAATTTTATTATGCTTCCCGAATCTTGTGATTCAGCATGCAATTGGTTCGAAACCGACGTTGTCGGTTGCGTAAAGTTTTCATGGAGAATGTCATTATGCCACATAAGAAGATCGTTAAAATAATCAGGAATGTATTTGAATTTATCTAATGTATCATTATTATGAGCAGAGGTAAATTCACTGGCTGTTTTATCTTTAACTTTATTTGATCTAACATAATACTTCTTTGAAAACGTTATCGGAGGATTTGCCAGTACATTTCCTGTTGATTCGTGGCTAATTCTGAGGTAGCTATCATCATCAACAAATTCATATACTTGTGGGATTTTTTCTGCTGGTTTTTTATTGTTTTTGAGATTTGTCACCGGATACTTAACTAACCTTATAAGGTTAGTTTTCACTGATATCACTTTAGGAGCTTCTATTGGATCATTTGAGGTAACGATTTCATCTACACATCTATTATGAGAACTATGCATTTCAGGTGACAAAGTTTCAGTAATTTGTTCTTTAGCTGCCAAGACCGTTTTGTCGAAATAGTCTTTTGCTAACTTTATTGGATGACTTGACAAATTATTGAACTGAATTAAATTACTTTTAGTTGCATCTGTGAGTGATTTCATATCGTCTTTATCGATTTGAAATATTTTGTTAGTGAATCGACTTAAAACATACGGTCTTATTGTTTTCATGTTGTTATATACAGAACTAGCTTTCAATGTCTCATCTCTGCATCCATTTTTGGGATAATCTGTAAATGATTTTTTTTGTGCCGATTATATTATAAGAAACCGTTTTTTAGCCAAATCAAGGTGTTAAAGATTCACACGTAGAAAACTTATTTTATACTGTCATACATTGGGTTTTATTTCTTAGATTTAGTTGTTCCTGTCAGAAAGGAAAATCGAATTAAAAACAAAATAGACATGGATGTCTATGAGCACTTAAGGATCACTCAGAATTTGTAAACTTTCGATTAAAATTGATAAAATGTTAAATGGGAAATACCTTTATAAATTATTAGTGGCGCGCTCCGATATCATTCGGGTTGAAAAATCAGTTATATATACATGACAAATTCAAATTCAAAATCATTTAAGCATATTAGATATTCAGTTGATACACTATAAATGTCATATTTGTTTCTACTATCGTTTCAAAAAGGTGCTTTAACAATGAGAAGAAGAAACAGCGAAAGCACGTCTTTTAAACAACACATGGTAATTACAAAAGTTTAAACCTGTGCGGAACTGGTTTCGATACTTTATTTCCAGGCATCCTTGTCATTAATATATTCATCTATACTATAATATCCTTTGCCTATAAGTTGTGTTTTAATGCGTCGCTTAAAAGTTCCAATTGGCAACACGCGTAATAACCTAGGAATCTTATTATAAAAACGAACTCCAAGCGCTATAAAGGAACGCTGAACCATTTGAAGACGATATGAAGATGTAACCAAATTATGCCTATTTCTTGTTTCATGATTGTGTGTGTGTATGTTGTCTTGTGACATAATATAGCCTATAGCCATCCAAAATAACGTGGCTCTACCTTTCAAATGGTAAAAGAATTTTTTCAATAGATTAATAGTCGACTGTCAAGGTTCCGGAAATTACGCATACACACAAACTCACAGAATTCGCACTTTATTCATAATATTAATATACACGATCGAACTAGACATCTAACATGATAGCGTGGACAAAATCACGACCTCGTGGCCCAATTATCGTGAAATGCCAACACTACAAGATAACCTATGAAATGTCATCAAACATAATTGGGTCTTAATCATGGCTCGTTTGGATAAAAAAATATAATTTTTCTTTATTTGTAACGTTATCTTAAGTCAAATTTCAGCATATTCGGTGAGAAGTGAAAAACCCTTTTTGCCGTGTATTATTCAACAGGCGAAACAAAACAATAATACTATGGTTATCAGCCTCGATACAATATAAGTGTTAGAGCTAATAATATTCAGAACTGATTGAGAACTAAAAAGGGATCTCAATTAAAATTAATAATTGAATTGAAATTAGTAATCAATCTGACAGACATAATAATTTCCTAAAACTCGAAAAAATTGGCCAATTCAATTATTCTATTGAAACGACAAGAAAAAAATTTAAGGCATGTTTGTGGTCATTTAAAAATGAAATGGCGAAAATCAAGTATCTAAAATTTGGTTTTCGGATAAACATTTGACCTGAAAACAAGTAGAGTTTAATTTCAAAATTTTAGGATACTTGCCGAGAACTAGTTCAATCAAAAGGCAAATCGATATTTTGAGTCTTAAAACATTTAAGAATCTACACTTTTCTTCTCTTTAACACATCCCACAATTATATGTATTCTTAAACGACTAAAACAAGTCAAATGACTACTTTTACCATAGTGTATGACATATTAAATTAAAGTTATACTTACTAAAAAGCAAGAAATCATAATTTGTAACTCCTTTCATGTTACTAGTAGGAAAGTTGGTGTCTGAGATATTCTCCACTGTGGTAATGTCATTGAAATAATTTTCTTCGTATTTTTCTAACGTGTTAAACAACCCGTCTTCTGTGATACTAGGTGCTTTCTGGAATAAGCCCTTCTCAGTAGGATAATTAGCATATTTATCAGATATAGTTTGAGATGTCATAATATATTCGAAGTCAAACCTTTGGTTATCAGTAACAGTATTACCTGGTTTCATGCTAAATATGTCTTTTAATTTTTTAAGCGGGTTAAATCTCACTACTCTGGTCTGTTCTCTTTTTTCTATTTTCGATTTAGCCTTTTTGCGTAAATGTAATTTTTCTAGTAATCCTGTGATTCTATGACTACTTTTTTTAGAATCATGCAATTTAACTATTGCGGTGGGTTTATGAACTAGGCTTACATCTGCATATCCACATTTTTTATTGGTAACCATTGCACTAGGAAGCAGATTTAAGTTACTACCAGTATCGACTTTGATATCTTTCGTAGGTAATTTTCTCTTGCGTCTGCGGCCATTATCATGTAACGAAACATCGATATCATATAATTGGTAATCATTATGTTTCAAAAACTTTTCTGTAGATATTTTTAGTTTCTTGTGATCTAAAATGTCACCAAAACTTTTTTGATTTATATCTATTTTTCTTTTCTGCGAAGGCTTCATCTGGGCATTATTTTGCTGTCTGCTTTCTATATGCTTGCTTGCAGTACGTGAATGTGTGGCAGGCTTTAGAGATATAGTTTGAGATGAATGGAATTTTTTTGGTGGTTCTTTGTCAATGAAAACAAAAAAATGTTTTTTCAACCAAGAATCTTCTGACTTTGTAGATATTTCTTGATCTTCTAAAGTTCCAGAATCAACAAATCTTCGTTTTTTCTTTGTAGATTCTACATTAGGAATTTTCTCTAAAATATACTTCCCAATATCATTCACTTTGTGGTGTTTATGGGCTTGGTATCGTACTAAATTTGAATACTTTTGTTCCTCTTGATCTTTAACATTTTGAAATTTTAAATAATATTTAAAACCGTTAACATAGTCATTGTATGATATTTTACTGCTCAAACCTTCATAACTGGTATCTTCGGTAGTAATACCACTTGAATCATTTTCTTCTCTCGATTCACTTTTACTAATGGGCTCCGAGTTTTTACTAACGACAGGATATTGATCATAAAAAATTTCTTCATCATTAGAGAGTTTTTGTATATTTTCCTTTAAACTCAAATCTGCAACAGTCTCGAAATTTCGATTGGGAAGTCTTTCAGAATGTGGAACGTGTAGTTGTGATGGCATACTTTGTGTTGCTAGCATTTTCCAAATATTATCTTCATTCGATTTTGCTAATAACTGTTCATATAAAGTAATCATAGAAGCATCATCACCAAGTACTGGTATTGTATACAATGTAGATGTTTGATGTTTTCGGTTATGGTTGTGGCTATTTGGACGACGACTTTTCTTTGTTTCTGTGATTTTTTCCGTCGGTTTTGATGATTTATTTGCCTTTTTCGTGGACATTTTAAGTTTTTTACTGCGTGGGCTAGATACTTTTTTGATGAAATCTGCAACAGTCGTCCTTGTATCGTTTACTTCTTTTCGAAAATCATGTGATAATTTATCTTTAACTCTCTTATATGCCTTTTTCAATTCGTATTGAAGTTTATCTTCTATACTTTGCGCTAATTCTAAACTATCTTCTTTTATCGATCTTGCCGCTAAATTATGTGTGCTATAAGTGTTGTTATAAAACATAGACGTACTTCCTTTCGCCATATTTGTTTGCACAGTGTTAAAATTATAATTGGGATATGTCAAATTAGAAGAGCCCCGCGTAGACATTGCATAAAATGTCGCTTCAGTAACCGTATTTGATATAAGATTTGCAATAGATAAATTATGTTCTGTAATAGATTGTACTTCTCTTTGTTTTATTTCACTCAGTAAAGTTTCAATTTCTGCTAATCCTGAATTATCAGCATTATTTATTGGTGGTCTTATCAATTGCTTGTAAGTTGTAATTGCTGCAGGTTTAACCAACATTAAATCTAAAAAAGACGAAATTGTAGTAGTAGTCTTTTGTTTTGGCTGTAATCCATATAACTTTTTGAATTCATCTACTTCATTCGTCAATACCGATAAAACGGTTGTTAAGTTATTGATATTCTTTATTATGGCCGTATATGGTTTAATATGGGAGACATCATTTTCTAGGATTTTTTTGTCTTTTTTATGTAACATTCTTTCATTTATGTCATTGTCTAAGCTCAAGTTATATTTCTCGAATAGCTTTTCATGTGACACTTCTTTTTTCCTTCTCTCTGATAGTGGATATTTTTTTTGTATAAAATCGATGTCTTCGTCTGAAAATGGCTGAAGTGTTTTACTGATTTCTTCTTCTACCACTTTGTTGGAGTTGAAAGTAGGTTTTTCAATCGTAAATATATTTTGCCTTTTGTAATGTCCCGTTTCTTTAGTTACATTAATTTTCTTGCCTTTGTTTTTATTTTTATTCTTGTGGCGACTCCAAAATTTGTGGGTCTTAGATTTCTTTTTCGGTTTTTTGTTAGAACAATTGCCGGTCAGTTTATGCGCTAGTTTCTCCTGCATTTGTGGTAAAGGTTTAGGCGTTGTACTAATAAATTCAAAAAAATCTTGGATATCTTTAATACTAACTCTTGTAGCCTTTCTTTGTTCTTGATTTGCCTCATTTCTTTTACATTTATGATGTATTTTCTCACGTTTGTTTTCATAACCTTTTGTATAATCAATATTGATTAAACTGTCATTGATATCATCAAATATTTTGTCGTTGGCGATACTTTTATATATAGTGAGTCCGTTCGCAAGTACCATTAGAATAAATAACCTGAAATATATTCAAATTAAAAGTACCTTATTCTTGTTATTATTAATGCAATTATATAAAGCGCGTTAAGTCACTGGGAGGCAACTTTCAATTTAGTCTGGAGGTAGTGAATGTCAAGACTAACTAACACTTGTCGAAGTAGAAGCTGCTAACAACAGTTCACGTCCAACGATATGACCTTAAAACTTGTTTACATATTGTAACAGTAAGATGTAACCACGATTTTTATATATTATAATGATATTTCAACCCAATCACTAGGATTATGGTCAGTGCTACCATCTACAGCGTTGAGTACAGCGTCGCTTCGACTGTGGACAGTGAACGAGTATGCGGCAGATTGGGTCTTCAAACGCTGGTTTTAGTTACCTACCTCCAATTATTACGTACGAATGCTACACGAAGAATAAATTGGTCGTAAAAAGGGTTAAAACTCGGCTTTTAGATGAAACAAAAAATTAATGATCAAGTTCAAATAGGACTCGATTTTAGGGTTTCATGGTATGCAATGATTACTTTATCATCAGAATTGTTAACGTATTTCGTTTGACGTTTACGTAGAATCAATAGAATCAATAGGAATACTAGGAAGTACGACATAATTCTTCTACTTCGTACTTACCATAGAAAATTAACCAATAACATTTGCAAATTATTAAGAAATCCAAACCTCGCATGATAATAACATAAAATACTCACAACACAATCAAAAAGAATAACAATATGTACTTCAACTATAGATAGATCTTTTGATAGATTTTTCTATTGTTTTCTGTGACAATGACAATTGCGTTTCTTCTTTTTCTGAATAATATTAAAACCTTGCAGTCCATTGATGCTGAGACACGTGGCTCGTATAGAGCAGGCACTTACTCCGGAACTGCCTACATTGCAACAATTAAACCATGAGGTTTAATATCATAGGTAGGTATCTGATAGGTGGAGTCTTCTTACGGGTATAATATTTCTTCGTTTTATATAAATCTAATATTTGGTAGCTGTTATACATTGTCGAGTTTGTGATTCGACTTCTAGAAATTAGGGCATTTCAAATATTTATTAAACTCATTAATAATAAACGTTTATAACTGAACAATCGAGTTCAAATTAGCTAAATGTTTGTTTTAAATGTAAAATTGTGGCCATTTTCCACGACACGATAAAAGATGGCGGCAACGTAATCTTGAATCACGTTATCGATGTTTTTTTGTTCCTTGTGTACATATCAGTCGCAGACCTATAATGAACGAATCAAGAAAGCTACCAGGCTTGATTACCTAGTCTACAGATATGTCTCTTTGCTGAACAAGGCATGAGGAATACTGGCTTTCAATGGATGTTATGTGATCAACACACACCAGCCAGCCTGTATAAAAGCAAAATACTTGGCACTAAAAAAGGCTCCAATAAACATTTGGGTATAGAATTTAACAGAGGACAAACTGTCAGGTTAGTTTTTAATTAAATTATAAAAAAATATTTCTAAATTATTTCATTATATTTCCTCAGAATCCACGATATATTGAGACTAATTTATTTGGTGCGAGTAAGATAGATTATATAGTTGTATCCTTGGAAACGACTGTTCAGTTTTTTAGTAATATATTGATAATTCATAACAAAGACTTAGGTGTACGGGGCAGGAGTAAAATGGCCGATTTAGTGAGTATCCCGAAGTGAAACGACGCTTAATGTAGGTACAAGTTTAGTGTAACGTTCATACAAACAACTCTACAAACTTGTTGATCGATTCTCGCAGGGAGCCGTAGTACGCTCGTGGAAGATGTTTATAAATACGTATAAACATATAAATACAAATACATTACACATGTAAGTCGGCGTAGGCTAAAATCACTTTATTCAAATCAGTGGTAATTGAAATTTTTAAAAGTAGCAAAAGTTATTTGATTTTTTTTTATAAAATTGACAAATTGATATTGACAAGATAGGGGAGTTGATAGTATTTACTTTGCGGAAATTCATTGTTATTAAAATAGTATTAATTTACTTTGCAACAATCCGCAAGCACAATGTGTGATGGTATATATGCTATGCTATGCATGTATAGAAGTATATACCATCATACATTGTGCTTGCGGATTGTTGCAAAGTAAATTAATGCTAATTTAATAGATAGAGGAGTATTGCGTACTGAAATTTAAACCTATGTTTACTATCAAATAACAATTAAACACAGATATAACGTTCATTAAGATAGTGTACGATAAACATAGAGTTGTAATGGTGGAATCTATCGTTTGTTTAGAATAATGTTACCGGGATCATCTGAAGAATTGTTTTTTAATAATAATAATTAAATTTATTTATTTACTCTCACAGTAACCTGTAAGGTACCTATGCATGGGTTGATACAAAGGATTAATGTCTTAATTAATTAATGAATTAACTGTCTCTGTACATTGTAATATTTTATTGGCTATGGCGTTATTCAAAAACTGCAAAATGTGCAGGAATAAATACAGATTTTTTTTACCTAAAATAAAACATCAATCCCACTTGATGGTAAGTAGTGGTGGAGTCTAAGATGTTTAACGCACTAACTTAAATTAGCCTATTCACTCTCCTCTTGAAAACTCTCACATCGTAAGTAGCCGGGAATAAATCTTATCTGCATTGTTCACAAAACGTATCTACATTGGGTGGGCTCCACCACCTCTGACCCGTCATACAGATATAGCTTACGAAGTACATAATAGTTTGATGTTTTCGGTATCATTTATATTATGTAGATTGCGAGTAGGTATCTAGTTCAGTGTGCGTCAATATTATTACTAGAATAATTTGTGCGATTTTGTAACTCGGCGTGGATAAGATAATATTTTTGCTGTATTGCGAAACGCAGATCTGGGTGGTAGATCCTCACAAGGTCTCTGCATCTTTACAATTCCATGTTTACAAGACTCGCTAAGTTTTTCACCACAAGATTACACAATAATGCTCATAATTGTTAAATAAACTGAATAACATAAAATTACTATTAAGTCATTAATAATATGACTGGTATTATTATCTTTCCGTCTCATTTCGTGGCCTACGCATCAGTGATATCTTTGGTCTTGCTGATGTCCATGAGCGACGGTGACCACTGACCATTGGGTTAAAGTTGCTGTTCATCTTGTTATATAAAATGTTGTAATATCGTACTGAAAACTTACACATATTTAATCTAAACACGGCAAAATAAAATCCTTTTTTTTTTTTTATTAAACCGACTCCACAACGAAAAACTACACGATTGTTCACACATGCGAAATACATGTTAAATAAAATTTTATTGTTTAAAATAGTGCGATGTAGCGGGACTGAACCTAGAGTGGCTACCAGCTACCAGCTAGCTGTTTCACTCTGTATCGATATCAAAACATTTCAGTGTGTAGTGCGTGCAATAATATCTTATTTAAATTAAATTAATTCTCCCATAATACTACGATTCTGTAGGTTCTCTTTCTGATCCGTTTTAATATATTTTTTTAAAAGGTTTACAATAATATTTATTTGCTAAAATATTCTACTCGCTCGATAGATAAATTTTTTGGTACAATTTATCTATTAGTGTATTTCATTACATAATTGTCACATTATTTTGTACAGTATTTTATCAAAAAAAGTAATTAACAAAAGTAACACTTCAGAACTTTTAGTGCGCGCAATTACTTTATTTTACTCTGTTATAATATGAAAGATAATATTGGAACGACTATTTAGAACGCATAAGAGCAGCGTGTCTATGCGTTCTGTACATAATTATCAAGTGTCAAGAATAGACCATGGCGGCATCATTTCGATTAATAAGGTTTTGTTAAATTCATAAATAAACGGGTACGAATGAAAACCTTATATTTTATCGTATCTGAAAGGCTGGATACACCACAAAACAGAAATGATAACCTTTTTTTAATCGTTCATTGTACATTTAGACTATAGTCTTAAATACTGGAAAAGCTACTGGAAGTCTGGTAAGACGTAGATCCCGATGTCGTACGATAATCCACTTCCGCGCTCGCTCTTCAAGCGCAAGTTCACGAAGGGGTAGCCGACACCTCCGGCGGTGATGTTGATTGAGGCTTTGCTGTGCAGCTGATCCAACGCTAGGATACCCTGGAATCAAAGTAATATTGTTCTTAAATATAAATGTACTGGCTGGTGTCTGGTGCGCTTTACTTCACCTAAATAATGTACTATTTTTAATACGGAATTAAAAATATTTTTTTTCTTGTTTATGATTTTTGTTATTCTATAGCACTTAGGTGTAGATTTTTTACGAAATTTCATATCAATTCAACGTATATACAGGGTGTCTCAGGGCGAAGTGACCGCCCGGCGTCTCTTGATTATTTGGACAAAACTATTAACAAATATCATTAAAGTAGTCTTCTCTATCTGGGACACCCTGTATGTATGTATATATATATATGTATAGCGCTCATAGTTAGATGGTTTGCGGCAACTGTGAGAGTTGAGTTAGTTCCTGAACGGTCGTAATTGGCAGGGTAATTGCTAGTGACGAAATTGATGAGCGCTTCCGGCTTCGGAGGGTACATTAAGTTATAGGTCTCATTCGTTGTAATTACACAAACATTTCAAGGTCTTTTAACGAGCTTTTAGCTGTGAGTCTGGCCGTGAATAGTATGAAAGACACAACGATCCACCAGCGTTTAAGGTTAACAACAAAGCAGAAGCTACCATTATGTTCGAGTACTCTGTGACCATTGCCTTGTAATACCCATTTTTTCGTTGTAAGCATCACTTTAGCAAGAGGTGATAAGTTTTGCCAGCAAGCATTGGAATAATCTGCCCGCATCTGTTACCATCCGATTGCAATGTGAACGACTTGAAGGTTATTTAAATAGGCTCCGGACACGGGTTGGCCGCGGCAAAGACAATCTGTGCAGGTGGGGATTTCTGGGAGTGGAAACGATGCGTGTGCGGTGCCTCCCCGCTCACAATGGAACACCTACTGTCCTGTCCCGCTTGTCCCGACAGCTGTACACATGAGGACTTGCTGAGAGCCACCGAAAGTACTGTCAGAGTGGACAAGTTCTGGTTGGGTTAAATTTGAATTTGTATCGAATTGAAAAGAAGAAGAAGACTTGAAGATTAAAGTGTAGGCTTTTATACCGTGTAAGGCTACACCGCCACTTACCATCAAATGGGAGTGTACATTGACTTATAAGTTAAAAAAAGCAATCGCCAGCGAACTGGTTTACGTTGAGGTTGTTAAATAGTAACTACCCTATATGTTTTTATTCTATCTTTTGTTTATAATTCCTTTTTTGTCCTATTTATTGTCTATGGTAATAGTAAGACTGAAATGGTAATAATAAATAATAATAAAAAAACTACTATTTACTGAAAACATTACAAAACAGGACTATTTGAAATTAATGAAAAAAGACAATAGCTTTAGTTATACAAACTACTCTGTGGTGAAGTATTCACAAATCTACCTGTACTCAGCCTTATACGGCAGACGGCACATATCTGTAACGCTAGTAGATACCAGGGGAGGAGTTATCGTATTTACTTATACTATTCGTTTAATCATTGAATTCAATACAGAATTAATTACCAGGGATTGATTTGTGAGGTTCGTTGTTTCATGCTGGTAAATAATAAAATTATTTAGCACAGTTTATTGCGTTTAGAGTTACACTCAGAATATTAACAAATTAACAAATCAGTTTACGCGGCAGATGACCTTCTCTCGTAGATCGCCGGGATAACGAACCACAGACTATAATTTTTTTTCAAGCAAGAGAGGATTGGGGCTGCCGCGTTACGATTAAAATTAAAAAAAACAACATAAAATGAAGTCGATTTAAACATGCTACTTTAATTTAAAAGTTAGGAATTTAAAAAAATGACTGAATTTTAATACCGCCGACAGAAACGTATCCCAGCGACATCTGTGTTGTAGTGGTAATATTGATATTCTGCCATAGAATAAATAACGTTATATTGTTCGTCTATATAATAAACAATTATACCGTTTTACGACGCGTTTTTCCTTAACGTTCTTACATCGACGTTTTTTTATAATAAATTAACACATAAGACGCTTGATGGTAAGTGGTCATCGTGGACTATCCATACATGCCCATAGTATATAGTCATCCGTGTCATTGAAGTCGTCACAGACACGTAGATAGACACAGATACGTAGAACACGTAGCAGGGAACCCCCTAATTACTGGCACGCTGACATGGCGACCGAAAGACGTAGAAACATTACACGGTCATTTTAGTAAGGTGGTAGCTAGCCAGGCGGGTCGAGAACCTTAATACCATGCGCGAGTGCCGTCGAGATTCAACTGGGTGGTACAGAGCCCAGCGACCTCCAACTGGAGAGACCTGCCAATAAAGAGCTGGTCTTAAGCTTACATTGAGGTCAGTAACGCGACATTGTGGCGGTGACAACTGAACATGAGTAGGTTCAGCAATGCGACATTGATGTTTTTGTTATGGATCGACCATCAACTGACCATCAGCAGGTTCTTCTGTCCGTCTGTCAACTATTGACGCAACAAAACCAGGTCACTGCTACATCCGTTCATCAGAGAGTAACCCGAGCACAGGAGGATAGTAAGACTTGGTTACCAGAGTCTGTTTACACACCGAAAGATAAAAAACGAGTGTCGTATTTAACATTAGTTTGGCGTTTAATAACGGTAGAAATATATTAATATTGACCGATCGATATTACATTAATGCATAAATATAAATCAAGTCTATACTAATATTATAAAGAGAGTGCGAATTTTATGAGTTTGTGAATTCGGAGGCAAATCATGGCAACTATGTGAAAAAATTTGGTGCCATTTGAAAGGCATAATATGTTATGTTATTTCAGCTGGATATAAGCTATATATCATGTATAAACATATTAAACAACTAGAGTCATGAAGATTTTGTCAACTATATGTCAATTTCTGTTAACTTAGATCTTTTAGTAAAATCAGAACTGACCTGTATAACCTTACTATTAGGTGAAGAGTAGAAGAAGTACTTGACTCTCTTCAAGAACGGTATGGCGTTGTACTGGACGGCCTCGTGGTGCGCCAACACCACCCTGTTGGCGGTGTTGCCGACCTGCAGGTGGTCGCCGCTCGCGCACGCCGCGGCCAGCAGCAGCAGCAGCGGGAGGCTGTTCATCTCGACGAGGCGATCGCGACTGATCGTGTCGTTAGGTTATCGCGTCGCCATACCGCTCTAGGGTGGATACGTTTGTTCAATTTTTAAGACAGTGCTGAGAATATTACATTTTTGTCTAGTAGTACTTTAATTACATAACAATTACATTATCTCAACTAATATATATATATAGCGAAAGGCGAACTATATCCCTTTAAATTCTCATAACAAATCATTAATAACAATTTATTTTTGACAAGTTAATAAATAATAATAAATGAAAAATGTTTACGCGCTCACACCCCCGCACTGGGATTCCGTGTTGCGGACGGCATGGACATACACAAATATGACATCAGCAACACCCATGATCAGAGAACAAACATTTATCTGTCACAAACGTCTGCCCCGGCCCCGGGACCCCTTCGCTCGGCAGGCAGGGTCACTACCTATGGGCTATGGGGTCGTCAAAGTAAAGGTTAACTTCCTTTAATAGTTCCCAATTGACTTATCAAATAGACAACATTTCGAGCTATGAATTTCACGAGTAATTTCAATAATTATATCGAAAACCTGAGCGTGTATACATACATACATATATGAGTTGAACTGGTACATTTCCCTGTTCGATCCGTTAAGTTGCGCAGCGTGGTCACCGTACAAACTATGTCGATTAATTCACTACGTAGTCATACAGTACCATTCTTGGAAGCTAGGCGGCCGTGGGTATGTACCTCATCAGGAAAACGGAGTCAAATCATAACAATTTAAATATGATGCGTTGCGGTGAGTCACCAGTCACCAATGAGTAAACATTGATTTGTTAAACGATTTAAAACTTAACTCATCTTGTATTCGTTTACTGTGACATGGGTTCTCACGATATCTATCAGTACAAGAAATAGGCGTAATTTGGTTACGTCTTTATATCGCACTGAAAAGCTTTAACGTTCTTTTATGGGGCTTGGAGTTCGTTATTACAATAAGGTTCCGAAGTTGATACGTGAGTTGCCCGTTGGAACTCTTCAGCGACGCGTTAAAGCACAGCTTATGGGTGAAGGATAATATAGTATAGATGAATATATTAATTACAAGGACGCTGGAAATAACAGAGCCGCTACCAAATCTGCGCCGGTTAAACTTACTCTGTAATTATCATGTGTCGTTTTAAAACATGTGCTGAGGAGTTTCTTTCGCCGTTTGTTCTCCTCACTATTAAACGGTATCAAAAGATAAAAATGACGTGCATACGGATACGGATACATGAATAATATTTTACCGGTTTCGGTTATGGTTACGGTTATGAATGTATTTGAAATTATTCGATTGTTTCGGATAATTTCGGTTACAGATATTGGATGATTTATTTCTAGTTATTATATACATAGATGTATTATCACAGAAAATAACAATAGCCTTAAAAATGAAATAACAAAAACTATCTAAAATTAGAACGACGCGGCTAGTGTATCGTATCGGCGTGCGAAAACCTTTTTTTTTTTAACGCTGGGAAATGCATTTACGCATCCCGCCGCGGGGAGGCGGCGGGTATGTGGGACTCCCTGGCACGTCGTCTACGTGCCAGAATACCCACTAAAACTCAGCGGGGCCCTCATCGTCTTGATGGGGCACCACGGGATCGCTGACGCATTCAACCGTGACGCCCCGACGGTTGGCCCGCCTATGCGGGCCGCCTTCGCCTAGAGCGCTCTCGGGCACCAAGAGCGCTCTACTGCCCTATTTCGGACCCTTTCGGGCCCGAAACACAACACCGCTTTTCTGACCGGAGTGTCCTCTGTGTAACAGAGGGACACCCGGAGAAACATACACCCTGGGCTGCTCTTAGTCTGATCCTTCACCCTTCGACTTCCGGTATGAGTCAAGACTCTGCGGTATAGTCTCGGGGATCATTAGGATACGCAAGCCCCCCCCACCACGACAAGGTGGCAGCCCCT
>PDGT01000100.1:565076-575550 GCA_003671415.1 Megathymus violae | reverse complement strand
AAACCTGTCGTAACGTGTTTTATGTAGGCTCGACTGCTATCCGAAACTTTTATCGGATTCGGTTACGATTAAGGACACATTTCTATGTCGGATATCCGATAGTTTCGGTTACGGAGCTCCATAACATCCCTGATTTACATTATATCTATGTGATTTCGAATTTTTTTGAATTCACATTGAGCGCCAGTTGCATGCACCGATCACGGCAAGCTTGCACTACGGTACATTGTGGTCCGTATAACTTGATGTTTATTAAAATCACACCCTTCACTTGGCCCCACGACCCACCCTCGGGAACTTGGCGAATGACGCGGCGTATTGGTCATTATCGTGGCAATTTTGAAACGACTTCCATAGTTTGATGTCATGTTAACACAATATGTGATAATAATAAAACTTTAACGGAGTCAAATTCGTATATTCAATATTTTTCATTCAAAGTTAGTGGAAAAACAGAAATTGTGCTTCGTAGTCCGCGGGAATAAATGTGTTTACCGAGAGGTAAAATTTCGTTGCTGGCTTGTAAGTTACAAAAGCGAAGTTGGAAGTAAGATCTAGATCCGGTCAGTGGTTTCCGCAGCACCAATTAACGGATAAACGAATAAACGGATAACAATTCCAAAAAAGAAGATACGTTATGGCTTTATTTAGTGCTAATAACTTAAATCTTCGGTAGCTGTTGATGAGCTTTCGTGTTGTCAATAAAGAAAGGTGTGTGTGCAGTTCATACATGGTAGAAGGTCCACACTTCCAAAAAATATATTTCGAGAGAATGATATAAATGCAAAGTACCAGGAGTAGGATAATTAAATATACGGCATGGCGGATTTTCTTTTTGTTACTATTATAACATATTAATAATTAATAATGCACGCGAATAGTAAACCACTTTGGCTATGTCACCTTCAGCTAAGGCTTTGTAATACGCAGGCGTATACTTACCTACTAATCTACTACACATAATCATACACCCGTAGAAAGCTCGGACTAGAGCAAGTATTAAACATTGTATACTGCACTTACTATACGATGCCCTCTCTCTCAGTTTAAGTCGGCAGTATACAGGTGCATAGAAGAACAAATACGTAAACCGCTTAATGGACAAGAGTGAGCGGGCAGCATAAAACGAAAAGATCGTGTTTTATATTAATAAAACACTGTGTAATGTGTTCTATCTCTTTTTCTCGCAGCTAAATCATATAGATACAGGCATTTGTAGCTTCATCACGCCACGTTTTCGTTTCATCGAGTTTAAAATCACAACGGTACGAAACAAGTTTCACTTCAAAATTTTTGGGATCACAAGTTATTTAAGGATTATTGTCAAATTTGGAACTAGACGAACACTAGTCAAAATTAAACAAAATGACTGTCTTAAACTATCATTTATTTCTCTATTATCTATTGCCCGTCTTCCAACAAGCTGCAATACTGCGCATTGAGCGATCGCACGTCGCGCTCGGCGCTTATGAGCGTGCGCTGGGCGCGGAGATTCTCTATCAGTGCGCTTTGTTGAGATATGCGCGTGCGCAGTGCCGACAACTGGGCCTCGAGCCGCTTGATCGTCGCCTCATGGGAGGAGGACAGCGACCGTGTTGAGTTGCGATACTCCTGGAATAAGGAATTGAAACTATTTTCGTAGGCTGCTTGCTTTCACGGCAGAAAACTGACACAAAACTAAAGCACATTATTTTATGTATACGCGGTCAGGCGAACGGGTAAAAGGGAAAACCATAGAGTATTAAGTAGATCGAGTTATGTAATGGCAGATAAAATATTAAATTGTGCATCAAGAACAATATTGTTATTATTATTTATCTGTCTGTGTACGACCCAGTAAACCAGTGAGGGGTCACGGGTGCGTTTGTAGGCCACTGGCCATGCAATCAGAGTTGACATTACGAATATCTATACATATAATAAAATTCTAACTCATCGTTTTCTGTACATCAACGATATATGAAAAAAAAATATTAGTGGCTTTTATTAACACAATATTTGTTAGAATTTTTGCCTGATTGTCTGTGCGTTTGTTCCCGCTAATATCAGAAACGGCTCAACCGATTTCGTTCTGGTTTTCACTAATGTATAGCAGTAAGCATCACTTAATACTTAAGTTTGTTTCATTGCAATCCGTTCATAAATAAAAAAGTTATAAATTAATTTAAAATAATGCGGGTACTATTTCTTAGTGTAAGGCTTTTTTTTTCGAAGCTAAGCGAGGGCAGTTTGCCGGTTTTAACTAAAATTTATACAGCGTTGCAAGAAGCACCATCCTCCCTAATTCTGAGCTGATAGTGACTACTTGAGGTGCATTCTAATCATTCGTCGAGCCAACAGCATCAGTACCCTCCAGTTGGAGACTGTACCGGTTATCCAACTGTGCTCGTGCGTGCTAGTAAGCTTGTTTTGTCCGGCCGAGCACACGGGACATCTGAAGCTGACCGGTCACCGTACTGCGGTGGCTAGCAGAAATGTCACTTACACGTTGCCGACCGAGAAAGAAAAAATTGTATTTGACAGACCTCAGTTTGCAACCGAAATACATACGAATATTCATATTTTCAATTGTAACAGGTACGCACGATTTTGATGTTTTAACTGATATTTCGACCGAATTACATTTATCATTTTACCGGCGAGACTGCCCATTCATATAATAGGCTCGAAATTAGAGATGCATAAATCGTGAGTACTTATTATGGTTCAAATATGTATGTTCCGGTATGAGTTTAAAATCAAACATTCCACCGTTTGATTTTAAAATAGAGGACCCCATCATATTCAACAATATATCCGATATTAACACGAGTCGGACGGACACTCGGCGATCTGCAACAACAAGAGATCTGTCACCATCGCCTTAGCAGATTGCAGCTCGAACAAGGATGGCTGCATGGCTGGAATTTGATAATGCATGAAGTTCGTTCCACTGGTAATAGACTTAGAGGGACCTAAATAAGAATAAGGAATAAAGATAAGATATTACCTTCTCAGACAACTTGCCCGCCTCAAGTTGCTGCCTCAGCCCAGCTATGGTCTCCTCCTGCGACGCGCAGCGTGCTTCCAAGCTGCTATTCTTACATCTATATTGTTTGATTTCCACCGTCAGTTTGTCTGTCGCGCTGCGCTGCTCCTTGTACAGACGGTCTTTCTCCTGAGAAAGGAAAAAGTGTCATGGAATTTAGCTATAATGTGGAATGCACGCGAACTTAACATTTTAAACTTATGATCATTGCCAATACTATACATTTTAACTGTAACGAATAGACACGGTTATTGTATTTTATATGAATTTGGATCGCAAAACGCAATAACATTTTAATAAAATAAAATAATAATTATTCCATTATGTTTGACATGTCTGAATATGTCATAAAGCAAATGGCCTCAAATTGTATTCGTGTCTCAATAAGAAGGGTGTGTGGACTATTGCCATTTATATAGGAGGCGATTCGACCAGCCCTCATCGCCATAAAAGTTGCATGCCTGGGAAAATCTCAATATCACAAATATGGAATCAGATAAATACTGTCTCTTCACCGAGAGATATAGAAACCTGGGAATTTGAACGTTTTGTTTCTAACAATGACGTCAGGTAAGGCGTCTAGACGAGAATGTATAATGTAAACTTTTTTTTATGTAAATAGCCGACAAACGAGCATATGTGCGACCTGATGGTAAGTGGTCACCGTCGCCCATAGACATCAGCAGGACTAAAGGTATCATTGATGAGTTGTCGACAAGGAAATCAGAGAAGGTAATAAAGAAAGTACTGGCTCTCAAGCCCCCAGCCATAACACGTCGAGTCGTTTGGGGGCTAATTCGAGCAGGAGGGTGGTAGCTAGCCAGGCAGGCTTCAGAGATAGATAACAATACCAGTAATAATATTATTGACTTAATAATAATACTGATAATACAATCCATACGCGAAGCCCTACCACCAAGCAGGCTGGCTTCTGTCGCTTTTTACGACACCCTGTTCTGCCAGCGTGGGATGACACGACTTGTCACCAACGCGGTTGACAGTGAACTATGACGGCACGCTGTATACATCCTGCTCCATGTATGTGTCTCCAAGGTTCTCAGACTTGCGCGAAGACTGCCAACGCTACCGGACGTGGTAGAATGTAAACTTTACACATTTGTCTCATAATAAATGGAACTCACATTGAGTCTATTCTGAATCGCCAAGTACTTCGCTTTCATGTCGGCTGTTTCGGATTTCATTGCGTTCGCGGTATTCAGTAGGGTCAGTCGATCGCTCTCCAACTCCGCTGTGTGTGTCAGGTGGGCTTCGCACTGTTTGTTCTGTGTACAAGCAGCTTAATAAGCTCATACATATGTTACAGACATGAGACAACCGATTAAAAAAACAAAATTACATATTGACTTAATCAGACATATTGACATGAATTATAAAAAAACTATAAGTATTATTGCGGCACATATATACACAAACACACACACACACACGAAACTATGGAAGATAAATCAAATTAATATGGCCGCCGAAGAAATATGTAGGATAATAATGATTTATTTTTATGGCAACCGTAAGATCTACCGATAACGTATACAACATTTGCGCAACCACATGTCCTTCCAATACCCCTACACTAATTGTCATCAAGACCGGTCAACATGTTTTGAGGTTATAGATATAGAAGGACATTATAGACAGAGCAACGGACGGAGAACGATTTAAAAAAGTGAAAAAAAGCACAAAATGACAAAAGTTGCATTCAACACAATTGTACTATGTACAGTTAACTTTGTAGTGTTGATTTGATTCAATTTTAACGTTTTTACTCTCTTAAAATATTCGCTGTATTGGTCAACGCCTCCGTGTACATGCGTTCTAAAACGGGGCGCGGATATTATTGAAATTATGCGGTTATTACAAACAAATCATCACTTGTTTTAGGGAAGGAAAAGATCGTGAAGAAATCTGTACTTATACATACAAAGATAGTGAAACTAATCAGCAATTGATCACCGTGGTGGACCGTGGCCGCGTCCCGTCATTATGACAGATTACATGGGCCCATTGGGACTGTTATGAGTTGAAAATTTCATATAAAGTAAATGTTATTTAATTATCCTAAATGTGTATGAATTGTAGAATTTTAACAATGTTGTTGGCATCGATAAATCACATTAAATTACCCGTTTGTATTTTATTGTTTATGGCTGTATTTTTTGATGTTAACTTGTTAATTTAGTTGGTGTAACATTGGAAATAAATAACTCTTAAAGGCTGAGAAAAATTACTTTTCTCAGTGCCAAGCTATTAAGGTTAAGAATTCATTGTTAAATGCACCTCTTTTACGTATGCAAATAAAAATTCTTTAGAAGCAGATACCAACCCTATCTTGGTGCAATAGAATTTATATTACCTACCTTCTTCTCAACAGTGCTCTGAAGTTTGTCCAGCTGTTCTTGCATCAATTTAATTTTGGCAGATAAACATTTGCATACACTTTCCACAGTCACTTTGCCTGTCAATTGTATGATAACATGTTTTTGAAAGGAACTTAATTATAGTATTGGAACACCTGCAATTTTTAACTATCTGAAATAAACTAACGTTCATACACTCACATCTCTGCATTAGGATACCCTGTGTTGCAGGTGGTGTGGACATACACAAATATAACATCACAAACACCCATGACCTGAGAACAAACAATTATCTGTCACATTAATGTCTGTCTCGGTCGGTAATCCAACCTGGGACCCCTTGCTCGGCAGGCAGGATAACTACCAACTGGGCTATGAGCACATCAACTATCAGAAATGGCAATATTTTATTTGAACTCAAACCAGCGAATAGCTAGAATTATTTACAAAAAAAAAATGATATAGTACTCTGGATAAACCTCTTATTGAATGGGCTCATGAAATTTTGCCATATATTTATTTTGACATATAATGTTCCCATTGAATTTCTCTCAGTCAACTCATTACAATAATTAGGTTTTAAGCACTATCAAAGATACTCAATTTATATAATAATTCTTAGATCTTACCTTTTAAAAATGACTGTGGTAGTAAATTATCTCTAACACAAACAGATACAAAAGCATAAAGAAACTCAAGCTCATCAGTAATATTTTCTTTAACACAACAGACACACACAACTTTATCCGGAAGTGTTTCATGTGCAGGACTTATATTAAACTGTTGGAATGTTTCCGACTCATTAAATGCTTGTTCTTTATTTAAATTATGTTCTGTAGCATTATTCAAATTTGGGACTATTTTGCTAGTGTTTGTATGTCTATGGTTCTTCTTCCAAGAATCTTTGGATTTGGTATTCGAGAGATTGTTGGATTTTGGAGAGCCTTCAGATATTGGTGAAGAATTGTTGCAGTAGTGTTTTCTTGTTGACGTTTTATTGTTATAAAGGTTTAATTTTAAGTTTGGCACAGAGAAAATGTCAGGCTTTTGCTGAAAAATACAATATTCATTGGTTAATTGTATGCCATTAATACTAAAAACAATGGTAGCCCAAATTTTAAGATGAGTCTATACACAACTGTTTAAATTATTTGCATTTACCAATTAATTAAGAGTTGCTTCAGTGTACAAATTTCTTTGAAGCAAATTGCATACTTTAAAGTTTTGCATTGTTTAGAATGTATAAAGTTCTGACATAACAGATGGCCATGGCAACTGGCTGGCCAATTGACCACCTTTCTACTTTTATATATAATACTGTATTGTCTCTATTGATTAGAGAGAAAAAAGAATCTGTTTAAGGCCAAATGCAACACAGTTTAAGACATTCCTCATAGTTGACAAGACTTCCAGGTCTTGGATCCTCCAGATATCACTACATTGCCCACAGTGCCTCTTGGCTCAAGGATTTGTGACCAACTCACATGATAGAGGTCCTACTAAATTATACCTATTAAAAACTCCTACAATCATAATCAATTCATAATTTTTGCAGATGACTCCTAAACAATAAGCACCTGGGTTTGATATCTTGTTCGCTTGTTAAAGCATAAGCAGTTAAGAATTAAATGTATAAATCTATCACAAAAGTACCTTCATTGTGAAGATGTGTGTTATTACTGTATTATTCTATATTTGTTTGTGTGAAGAGAAAAAACTGGGATGAAGAAACTCAAGTACTTACCATCACTTCTTCTATTTCCTTCATTAAACTTTCAGTTTTCTTTTCTAATTGCTTGTTTAGTTTTTTAAATTCATTTTCACGGGCTATAAGTTCAACTGAGTCCATTTTAATTTAGTTTTCTTTTATTTTAGTTAAATATTTATTTTATCCTTTCCATCATTTCATAGCAACGAAAAATTAATTTACAAAATTGAAAATAATCAAAACTCAATGGATCGCAATGTTTCTTTAGTGTTTTAAATTTTGTAGGTTAATATTGTATTCAAACAACTTCGTTTCTATGGTTACACGTTGAATGGGTCATAATAGCTACAGGTGTAATGTAATCAATACCATTGCTATTTATTTAATTGCTTGATTCAGTGAACTTTAATTGGAAATTATTTTGTGACAGACTTAAAATGGAATTAATTATTTTAGTTTATATATCACAGAAATGTAGAAATGTAATAAATTGGTAGTTGTTGATAAGTATGTGTCGCCATCTATGGATAGCTGTTAATACTAAAATAAACGTAAAGACTACGCGTCAAAAACAGCTGTGTGCCGACCAATCACAAAACATCTTCATAATGTCAATAGTCAACTCATTTGACATACTGCTATGTCTACCATATGATTCTGAATGGAAAAACCCGTGTAATATCGTTGTTAAAACTTTGTCAGATATCTTTCTTTGGCCATAAAATGGAATATTCTTGTATAATTGTTATGATAATGATTTGTTTGACGCTGTAAATCTTCCAAGTTGTTAACGTGAAAGAGCGAGAGGTGCCACGTGCGAGCAGGACAATATGAGAGCTAGTGTGTATTTCAGAGATTTTCAATCGATTTACGAATGAAAACCCACTCGCACAGCTGTTTTTTTAGTTCTCGACGGTCGCAATAGCTGTGTGGACGTACGTTCGCTTGTTGCTATCATTTGGACTGCGTTGAGCGTCCGTATAACAATTTAACAGTGCAATAATGTGTTTAAAGAGAAAAAGACACAATTTTCGGAGTGTTATATTATAGCGTCGGTGTTTCCCCTCGGAGATAGACAATATAGCTTGCTTCGAAGGTAAGAATCCATTGTCTTATTTTGTGTTAACATATGTTTGATTAAGCCATTTTGTGTACGTGGAGTGCTTCCTCTATGTATTTTTATCGCTTACACTGCTTTGGGACACTCCTTAATACGTTTTAGTCATTTAGAAAGTTAATTGACTCTACTAAGTGGTGTTACGCGACCATTTTGCATGGACCATACGTCGTGTGTCAGTTGGGAGTGAGGATGTGCTATTTAACTCCGTTGGTTGACACGGATAATGGCACAGTTTTGAACTCTTTTTTTTTACGAAATTCAAGCTGTGTAATACTCGATAACCTGGAAATAACACGACACTATAGTATTAGTGTAGGTTCCATATCAGCTGATACCTGTCTCAGGTATATTTTTTTTTTAAACAGGTAGGCTTTGTACAGTACAAGACCCTTTTTTACAATGTAACGGGCCGAACCAGTATTCAGCTGTTAAGAAATTTTAAACGATTTTCGCCTTTAAAACAAACACGTTGAGTATAAAATTGAGTAAAATCGTTCGTAACTTGATTTTTCTAGTGGTGGAAACAACTTTTATCGATATATTTATTACCTGATTTTCTGTGTAACGGTATCATCTGTTTTTATGAACGGCGTCGATTCGAGAAGTAGGTACCTACCTATTGTATTTAAATATCGAACGAATGTGTTCGAAGCTTAGGCGTGTAAGTCATTTCTGCGCTGTAGCATTAGTGATTCAGACGTTGATGGTATAGCGTGAAATGCAAACGGATAAAGTTTAAATTAAATCAGATTTTATTGAAATACCTAAACTCAGAGATAAACGTAAGTAAAGGACTGTCAAGACTTGTTTTGGACGAATCCAACAGTACAGGATTGCCTTCTTAGGTACTAGTTTTTCACGACTTAGTCATAAATTACGGATTTTATTAATTGAGAAATAAATGGTTTCAAAACTTAGCACAGGAAATCGTTTAGAAACAACCTGAAAGGTGCCGACGAAGTAATCGTAGCGTTCGTGGGCCGTCGTCGTGTGAGTTACCGGTTGAGCAACTTCGGGCGTGGTCTGTGGTAGGTGACCATCGGTGGTGAAATTTCATGGCAGTTATGTGCCGAAGCGCACGTTACCCATTCCGTCCGGTTGTTGTCGTTGGATAGTAAACAGTTGTAGCGGGAACTCCGGCCGGTATGAGATCTTTGGACGGTGATTGACAATCCCATACCGAGCCGAACGTTACCAGACCGGTTCAGTATTCCGTAGATCTCGCTTACGAGGGGAATTGAAGGCATAAATTTCATTGCAGGTGTATACTGCGTCGGTTGTGTTGTCAATAGTTATGCGTGTAATATGGTTCATAGTTTCTTTACCATTTAGTTGGATTTTTAAAGTTTGCGTTAATATCACGTTTTACGATTAGACCTTTAATGAATAACACCACAGACAACTTAGGTCATCAAACTAATAAACGCTAACACACACGCCAGCGCTAGCATTACACGTGTTGCTGGAGGGCCGCGCACACATAACCAATATTTGTTTTTCGATCAGCTTCCAATCCGTTGGTCATCGAACGTTATGAAGAGTCGAGGTAAATTTCGAGGTACTTTTCTATTTACATTCGTGAAACTATTGGTGCTGGTTTTCAGTGCAAGCGTAATGTGCTCTTTTGTTTAACGAGCCAGTTATCACACTAGTTACGTTGTCGATACTAGTTGTGTCTGTCGACCTGTGTTGTGTCAACGTTGTTAGCCTATCACAAAGTAAATTATGTATTGTTGTAGTAGTTAATTAATTTTTTTAATGTTCATTAACTAAACTCGTTATGGCGAAATGCTTTAAACGTTAGTCCGGGTTGGATTACCGCACCGCTCATTTACCAAAGTGAGACGACGTGCTTTTAGTGAGTTATCACTAGCTTCGGTGAAGGAAAATATATGTAGTCGAAAATCTGTATACCTCGTATTCTACATATAGTCCGCGGAGGTGAGTGACATTTGCCAGTTTCATTATTCCCAGCGTGGTGGAGCCCGATTGGTGATAGATAAAAGGTCGTGAAGAAGGTATTAAGTTAACTTTGGAACTCTACGTTTTAATTGGACGTTGTCATCACCTTGAATGGTTCATAAAATTAGTAATTAGTTATGAGTTAGTTATGAAGAGTTACTGGATTTTGGTGTTTGGTCATGAAAAAGTTTATTAATTTAAACGTTAAATAATTAATACGTAATATATAAGTGAACACTATTATTACGTAATGTACATTCTCATGTTAGACATTTATATAT
>PDGT01000100.1:518203-565034 GCA_003671415.1 Megathymus violae | reverse complement strand
TTATATATATATATATATATATATATATAAATAAATAAATTTATATATAAATAAATATTTATATATTTATATATATAAATATATATAAATGAGGCTTATAGCAATACATTTGTGAAAACCAGAACGAAATCGGTTAAGCCATTTCTGAGATTAGCGGGAACAAACGCACAGACAAGCAGACAACAATTCTAACAACTACCGTTTTGCGTTCTATAGCGTTAATAAAGGCCCGTAATAATGTTTTTTTTCTCATACATCGTTCATGTACAGAAAGCGATCAGTTAGAATTTAATTATTACTATAGATATATGTATTCAGAACCGTCATGCGGCATCACGGACGGCGTTGTGTGTAGATACATGACAGTATCCTATCAACATGTGCACTCCACCGTTCCACTGGTCTACTTTGCAGAATTCCTATCCAAACATTGGCTGGTAGCGACCGCTCATTATCGATCAGATCGCCTTTTGTGGCTAAAACTAATTATTTCGTCTATTCAGGTATAAAATAAAGAACACTAGTGGTCGCCTAGTGGACCAAATTGGATATAATGACATTTGCAGACCCCATAGCTCAGTTGGTAGTGACCCCGCCTGCCGAGCGAGGGGTCCCGGGTTTGATTCCCGGCCGGGCAGACGTTTATGTGAAAGATAAGGTGTTTGTAATGTCATATTTGTGTGTGTCCATGCCACCCGCAAAAATGGGATCCTAGTGCGGGGGTGTGAGTTTGTAAACGGTGGAAACGTAATAATCAAAGAAATAACGTTCTATTTCCCAAAATAATTATCGATAACACGATTATTAGCTAGCACATATAACTATAAAAAAATCTGTCAACAAACTGTGGAGAGATTGATACTGTACCGTTTTGTCTGTGTGTTTATAGATATATTGTTTTGTACTTGAACCTACTGTTCTGTTAGTGGTTAACTAAAAGATGAAGTCGAGATTTATTTACCGCTATGGTTATCATCAACTGCGGCTCCATTTGTTCATCTTCAGAGTATCGTGTCGGGATTGCGAGACGCGGGCGGGTGTGCATCTCGCAGAGTTTAGTGTACGCTAATTACAACACAGTATTTTACGCGGTGGTGTTACGACTAATTCAAAACTAAGGTTGTCCGTTGGGCAGCCATGGCGTGGGAGGTGTGTCGGTTTATTTGCGTCTACGGCAATCTTCGCCGCAGGCCGAATCGCGAAGATAAACGAACGTTGTCGAGGGCCGTTAGCAACTCAATCGCACTGTACCCACATTGTTGGAACTCATGTTAACACGTAACTTTAGACACTTCCGCAAACCGACGTCCCTCCTGGGTTTAATGTCGTGCCCTTGTCGCATTGTACTGTGCTCACTGAGCCGGTCAAGCGCGAGTCGCGCTCGAGTTTATACGAACAGTGTGGATGAATATATTCGTTCATTTAACAGTTCATATAACAATATTAACGTGAACTCGGTACAAATGGTGACGCTTGACGCTTAATGCATTTTCTATCAGCTAAATATGGCTAAACAGTCAAGGACAATTCAATTCATTTATTGATGGATTTACACGTGTTACAGCATGTCTTGCATATTATATTATTGGTAGCCAGTATAATCTTGCCGTTTGGCGAGCAATTCACTTAGTCATATATGTTTTACAATGCATCTAAATTAATACATTATTATGTTATTATTATTACGTGCCATTAAAATTCATCGATTAAATTAAATACATTTTACGTATAATTAAATTAAAGTCAGTCAAATTTATCGTTTAATAATCATTAATATTTTTAATACGCTTTGCTTACTAACAGGTCATGGGGTTTATGTTTAAATTCATACATATATCGTCACTGCGGCCGGAGGTCGGTGATTTACTATAAATTTTACGTGCCTTACCAATCATATTTTTACTCACTTGTGCAGTGTTAGAAGTGGGAGCATATATTTTATTAAAAAATCGTTTACTGTAATGCGATTACCATTTAGCGGTTCATAAAGTCTGCATGTGGAGATATACATATAAATCTATATTACTATGTAAGTCTGTTGAGATTTTCGTGTATGTCTCGAGATAACTCTAGAACGGCTCGACTGATCTTCGTAATAATCGGTTCGCAGTGAGAACACGTGATTGCGCCGATAATAGGATATATAGAATATCAGTAAACCTAACGATGTCTGATCAATGTTAGAAACATAAAAAAAATAATAATGATATATATACAATTAATAGTCCAATCCTAACGAAATAGACCGGGGCCGCTGGTGAAATGTAAATTAATTATAGACAGACAAGTAAGAAAGCCTACAACCATGCATGAGTGTTATTGGTTTAAATTGGATGGCACGCCCTTCAACTGGGACTCCGGTAGACAAAGCTTCGTCAGTTGCTTAGTCTACATTGATAAATAAGCCCCTTGTATCCGAATATGCTTAGGATTTAAGGCTTAGGGATTTTTACGGTTTTCCTGTATACCTATATTTCTTTTAAAAACAGGAATTCCATCTTGAGTCTCGAGTTAGTCCCCTCTGTAGTCGCCACCTCGATTAACGAACTAGGAAATATCGCCAGGCCTCTTCTATTGGCCATTCTGTTAAACACAACATTACGCGCATAGTGGTGAGGATACCAGCCACCGTCCTCGACAAATTCATCGTGAGTTGTTTTTGAAATGTGTTGGAGTTGAAGAGCAAGGAACGAGAAAGGAAAGGAAGATAGGAAGGCAAAAATAAAGGAATTCATCAGTGTCTCCGTGGCTAAGCCATTGCCATCAGGTTATGTCACCGGCCGTGCGAAGTCTCGGGTTCAACTGTAGGTCGGCGTAGGCGTTTATATGATGCATTAATAATGCTTCATTGTTACTAATTGTACATGTGACACGGGAAATCTTCCCGAGTTTCCGAGCGTCGATTGATAAAAAAATTCCCGTGCGGAATATTCGCAAGTGATATTGACAGCGCTTAATAAAAGTCGTTTCGAAATTTCAATTCCGACTTGACCCCATGACCTGGAATCGGAGAAACGCGGTCACAATCTAGGTTACGACCTGGTCGGCCTAGGTTGTAACGGAGACAAAGAGAAACATACCATGGTGGATTAATTTATTGTACTCGTATAATAACCGGAGAAGATCAGTGAAACTTAAATTTCGGTTTCCCAGTCGGGACTTGAGTTCGAAGAAAAACGTGGGGAAACATGTACACCAGGGAATTCTGCATAATGTGACGGTATGTGCAGTTGCCACTCGGCATTCGGTTACGCAGACTGTTAATCCCTCTCATTGCGACTAGGCCCAGGCCCAGCAGTGGGACTATATGGGTTGTGATGCTCACGACATAGTCCGACAGCTCGAGCCGTAAGTGATCGCTGAACAAGTTCATGCGTCGTCGGTAGTGGATGAGTCACTGCAGATGATGTCCTTGGGCGCTTCCGGGCGTTGGAGGACACGGTTCGTCGTCGGATATAATTAGATAGAAGTCTGTTAAGATACGTCGTAGGGTTCGGTTGACATCTGAAGCTGCGTGATGGTATTTCCAATATAGAATAATAAGCATCCATTATGAATAAGGCTCAAACAAATAGTAGTAATGTAAACGTCGTGTACTCTGTCGTCGCCGGTACTTACTTTCGATTCCCGGGACAGCTTGTGACTAATGTTTTCCGATCAACTAACAAACCATAGGAACTGTCGATGCGCTATGGTGATACGGACCAAAAGTACATGACTCATGGTGTTATGAATCATTTTATATTGACCTCATTAAATTAAATTTAGCCGTTCATGAAATCAAGTTTAAAATTGGGTTTAAAGAGTAATAAATATATTTTTCGCTCAAGACATAGCTACTGGAGTATAATTATTTTAAATTATTGATTAAATGTACTATTCTCTCTTAAAATAACCTGCTAAGTTGAAATGAAGTGAAACAAAATTATTTTAGTATGTTGTAATGGTGGTTGGTATTGACCGCTATCACTGACTCCGAGTGGTCTAGCCAGCGCTGCATGGTGACCCCGACGTGATATTTATTTCGCATCTTCCATCTTCGGTTTTCATAAATATGTAGCCTGTGTTATCACTATAGGGGGGAGGTACATTCGCTATTACTGTTTTGAGACGTACTCCACCCAGCCGGTCAAGTGCTGATCGATCAATAAATGATTTATCCGTTTTATCACCAATCGTGGTGACTGACGTCGGCGGGTTATCTGTTTTAAGTCCCCCGTTTTCATTTCATTACGGTTCACGTGCCCGCAAAAATATAATTTTCAGTTGCTTGAATTCAAAATAGTTCAACACGCATTCACCGCTCGTCTCATACCTTATTTACCTTACATTCGATTAGGTTATTAAAATGGGTTATGAGTAATCTCGCCGTGTGGATCGAACGGCCCCGGCGCGGGAGTCGGCCGATTTTAGCGTGCGTTCAAAGCCCTCTACAAGAGCCGGTCGTTCTATAGACTTGTTTTTGTCAATGGCTGCTGGCATACGAAGCCTTCGTCGTCAGGGAGACAACCTCGCGGAGATACGCAACACGGGGTGTCGCGCGACGCGAACGCGCCGCCCGCCGGGGAAGCGATGATCGCGTCTTGACTATTCTTGACGAGGTCGATGTTAATGAAAAATTAATAAAAAGGCGCTTGTATGTGGGCAGCCGGCGCGTGTGCCGCGGGATTGAGGGACTAAGTGAAGTTTGAAGACTGAGAAAGAACGAACGCTAATAGTTTTTTTAACGAAATTTCATGTTAAAGTTACCGATTCGAATCACGAAATTTGTTTACAGGTCTTATCTATGCGTATGATGAAATTCTAACTGATCGCTTTCTGTAAATTTAGAATATATGAGAAAAACTACTATTATGGGTTTTTATTAACGCAATAGAACCCAGAGCAATTGTTGTTAGAATTTTTGTCAGTATGTCTGTGCGTTTGTTCGCGCTAATCTCAGAAACAGCGAAACCGATATCGTTCTGGCTTTCACTAATGTATTGCAGTAAGCGTCAATTAATATTTAAAGTTTGTTGCATTACAATCCGTATATAAATAAAAAAGCTATGAATTAATTTAAAATAATGTAGGTACTATTTCTTAGCGTATGGCGTAATTTTTCCGAAGCACTTATTCTGGTGTTATTATAAATAGGTTCTTATTTATAAATACGCATGCAAACTAATTTTTTTTCAAAGATTATTTTAATAGTTTTTCTGTAGGGATGGGCACAAAGGAGATGCACCAAGATTCGAAAGCGACATTTTGAGTTTTGGCCGCGAATTGATCAGCGGAGCAATATTTTAGAATTGCCAATTATAATTAAGGGTGGTTTATGGAAATTTCACGGTTTCTTTTTAATGTTAAAAGCCGACAAACGAACAGACGAGCTATCCGATGGTAAGTGATCACCGTCGCCCATATGGACATCAACAAGACTAAAGGCATCATCGATGAGTTGTCGGCCAGGAAATGGCAAGAAGATAAGAAAAAGTGTACTGGCCCTCAAGCCCCCAGCCGGAACACGACGAGTCGTTTGGCGGCTGACTCGAGCAGGAGGGTGGTAGCTAGCCAGGCAGGCTTCACGGAGAGATAATAATACCAGTGATAATATTAATGACTTAATAATAATACTGATAATATAATCCTTACGCGAAGCCCTACCACCAAGCGGGCTGACTTCTGTCGCCTCTTACGACACCCTGTTCTACTAGCATGGGATTATTCTAGGTGGCCCCAATACTGTATCTCATTCTTATCTGTATTCGTACGTGTGCCAAGTTGAAATAGCATCAATACCGAAAAGTCAAATGCTCGTCAGAAGTTCTCACTGCTATGAGTAACAAGCGGTCAAACATGGGACTCGCAAGGACTACTAGGATCGCGCCAACACACTCAGTGCTCAAAATAAAAGGTTACCTGGATAAGTCGTCGATTTAACTTTTGGGTCGTCCCAATGGTGTATTGTAATTAGGGATGTTGTGGAGCTCCATAAACGTAACCGAAATTATCGGATATCCGAAATAAAAATATGTACGAAACCGTAACCGAATTCGATAAAATTTTCGAATAATGTCGTATAGGGGCAGAGTCTAAATGGAACATGTTACGCCAGGTTTTCGCCGGCCGAGACGATACACCAGCTGCGTAGCTCTAATTTTTAGACAGTCCTTATTATTACATTTTTGAAGCTTTTGTTCTTTTCTATGATCGTAATACTAGATAATACCTATAAATAAATTCAAAGTGGTACCTTGTAAATACATTATATAGTTTTTCCGATTCCTACATCATCTAATATCCGTAACTCAAACTTGTTCAATATTATTCATATATCCGTATCCGTGTGCAGATCCGAAATCCATCGATAACATCCCTAATTGTAATTTCGTTTCATTCCCTAAATTTAGAAATCGACGTAAATACATACAGTTCCATCTCGCCAGAAGTTATACTAGCGTTGGAGTAGGCACTGGAAGAGGTTTCGAAGCTGGGATGGAGAACTTTTTAGAAAATTGTTTTTGTCGCATGAATCTACAGATGCTGGTGGAGAGCTTTGGAAAAAGATTTAATATTAAGATCTTGATCCGTTAAACGTATCTTTTCAGTTTGGCAAAACTCTTGGAGTCGCCTGCATGTAGTGTTTGATAATGGACGTACATATATAGTAAATAGAGAAATATTGGTTTTGAGAGATGACTAAAAGGGGAATATTTTAAAATAAAAAAGTTATTAATTACAACATCAAAATGTCATATTTAATGAAAGGGCTAATTATGGAGGCCCCAAATATTTACTAATATTGTAAAAATAGCACCAATTTTATAAGTTTGTGCGTATGCAGAGGGTAATAAAACCACGGCATCTATTTGAAAAATTATTTTACCACTTAAAAGGTACATTGTTATGGATGGAAATTGGCTATATATAAAGTATCTTATAATCGTTTAACCTGACCGAAGTCGGAGCAGGCCGCTGGGATATTTACCTTGTATGCTACTGATCCTAAAACTTGGAAAAAGGTAAGTAAATAGAGATCCTTAGTAATCGTTCAAATACTGGATACATTGCAGGAACTACACCAGGCGGGTCCGACTCGGACTTGACCAGCTTTTAATCACTATGCAAAGTGCATTCAACGCGAGTAATTGAATTTTTGTATGTGCGTTTACCCCGGTGAAGTTATTAACGAATTGAATTACATTTTTAACCAAATTACAAGGATGTTGAACCTTGAAATGAACAGGGAATTAAGATCACATCACATGCATTAATAATGATAAACGATTACACACTGGGGAATCCTGTGTCATGGTGGCATGGATGTACACAAATATGACATCACAATCACCCGCCATCTCATTACAAACTCTGTCTCATAATTGATAGTATCAGGCGTCAATTTGCGGAAATTGATTGTTATTAAATTAGTATTAATTTATGAGTACTTTGCAACAATCCGCAAGCACAGTGTATGATTGTATATACTTCTATACATGCGTAGAACCTCCCTCCTTTCCACAAAGAAAAACGTGCATATATGATAAAAAAAATTATATACACCAACACACATACCGTCACCAACACGTGTTTCGCTCCGAAACAGAGCATCATCAGGGTGAGTAGACTCTACGGGTGTTAGTCGCAAAGTGTGCCACATAAATCGAATCGAACCCGGACCCCTGGCAGGCTCTCTACCAACTGACATACAATGTCTGTTATACTGGTAATGAGCTGTAACTCATCAAGACTTGCAGAATAAGGTGACATTTATAACTGAAGAAGTCTGGAACGAATTCATTGCTATCGAATGGAAAGCGCTGCGTTGCTAGCATGGCTTCCTCATTAAACCTGAAAGCTAAAAAACGAGGTCTAACTAGCGGAACGATGTTAGCTGGTGCTGGTGCAAGTCGAAGCACAGCTGGTAAACTCTCCTGCCTGGTAATTATCGTCCTCAGGTCGTGCTCGAAGTTATCACGGTCAATAGGTCCGCGCCGTGGGGCTGTAAGCGATTCATTTGCTTACTGAGTATGTTACCAAATTTTTTTGGTTTTATTTCTTCGCAAGTTCCTCATCTGAGATTTACTTACGAGGGCGAACTTGAGTGTTTAATGGTATTCTCGATTGACCCTAGTCGGTCGCGAGTGTAGGTAGGATAAGGGTGTTTGACCGGAGTTATGAATATCCATCCAGGAACATCCACTTACCTGCGAATTATCCTAAATGTTGACTCGAAAAATAGGTTCCAAATATGCTTAGAATCAATTCAGCGATTTTATTGCACGTGTTCAAACAGGTAGGAGGTTCCGAAGAAATTTGAGGCCTGTATATCGGTGAGAAACTAACTGTACCTTCATTAAACAAATGTACCAATAAGGCCTCGTTACAGGAGTATTATTTTAAAATGCCTATTAAATCAGTTATCGATATAATGAGTTATCGAGCGTGGAGCTCGCATCACTGCCCCAATTTCAGCGAGCGGTGTCGGTACCCTTGGCCGTGGGTCTTTACCCTCGCCGCTTGTTTTGTTCTGTCCGTGCATTTTGTTTTGTTTAAAGGCACAACGACCAGCGCGCCTCGCCGGTGACTTGCGGTGCTGTCGACACGCGTGAAGTTGGCGGCGCATGACAACCAATTTTTTAGCATTGCAATCGATGACAGTTCGAGTTGTCGAACACGTTAGGACAGTGTCAGTTGAGGATAGATTTTCGGAAAATATAATATTGCAGATCGCAACAGTTTATTGTTCATAAAAGTTATTCCATTTTTCGTATTGAGTATGTGTGTTTGTGTGCAAACAGAATTGTGTTGTATGATATACAACAGCTTGTGTGATACCAATGCTGAATTATTGTTCATAACAAAATTTCTTGTATTTATAATGTCGTAATTATTGTATACTCCGATTGGAGGAACGGCTGCCACTGGCAGTTCTCGGGGTAATCGGGTTCCACGATATGTAATATGGTCTCACCAAGTTCGTCGACATACAAAAAAACTTGTCCAGCTGTACGTTATAAATAGACAGTCGATAGTTTGTTGTCTGCACTGTGCTAAACAGGTTCCGATGCGGTTTCACATGCTCGGATAGGGGATGTCGTGAGTTCAGAGCACTGCGGTGAGTTCTGTAACCCCTCTGTTTTGTAAACAATATTTTTTTATAGTTTGATTTATAATTTATTATAGCCGATACAGGATCGGTGCGTTGCACGAAAAGTGGAGTTTACTTAAATTTTTATATATTATGTAATATCAATTAATCTATATCTATACTAATAATTAAATTAAACGATATATGAGAAAAAATATTATTATCGGGCCTGTATCAATCTCATATAATCTAGTGAGTCATTAACTATATCTATTCTGGTTTACCTTCAGAACAATCGAAGCAACGTCGGGGAAATACAAAACAATTATAATTTAATCCGAATTAATTAAAATTGATGTCATGACCTTCCATGGCATCTCATGCAATTGCCAACGGATATAGCCGTTCACCATGGGCCACCATCGATTATGGCTGCGGCGGGCTCACACCTGCAACGGGCTCAGAGTTTGTGTTTTAAACAAAAAAAAAAATTAAAACGGTCGACTCGTGACGCGTCGTGAATACGAATGAGTTGTATTATTTTGGTCGGAGCCTTCGCGACGACCTTTGAATGTCTAGGTCAATTAACAACTGCGTGTTATAAAACGCTAGTGATTTATGAACGCCTGGTACTAGGCGGTAGATTTTGAACGGCAATACCTTGACTATCTTGGGCACCGTGCCCAATACGTCCCAATGCTGGGTCCGGGTGTCATGAAGCCGTAGTCCGCCATTCTGGCCCAGCGGTCCGACACGGTTCATTATAAATTCATTATAAAGCAGCAACTTATTAATATAGCATATTTTAGGTATGGTTAGTGTAAGGGACTTTACGAGTATATGTACGACCTTGGCTTCCCAGCTCGCGGCGCACCCGGACAATAGGTTCTGGTTAGGTTGGTGAACTATCATGCGGTTCGAATTCAAATTGATAATCATTTTATCGTTTAGATATTCTCTAAATACGCTTACGTATACACCCTTTATGCTTATACTACCGTTTCGGAAAAGTGTTTTAACTTTCAGAGAATAATTCAAATTCAAATTCAAAAAGGTTTCGAAAAGGTGCTTTAACAATGAGGAGAAGAAACGGCGAAACTCCTCAGCACATCTTTTAAATAACATATGGTAATTACAAAAGTTTAAACCTATGCGGTACTGGTTTCGACACTAATTTTGTCCAGGCATCCTTGTCATTCGTGTACTCATCTATACTATAATATCCTTTGCCTATAAGTTGTGTTTTAATGCGACGCTTAAAAGTTCCAACGGGCAACTCGCGTAACGATTTAGGAATCTTATTGTAAAAACGAACTCCGAGCCCCATAAAGGAACGCTGAACCTTTTGAAGATTTATGCCTATTTCTTGTTTGATGATTGTGTGTATCACTTTTCTGCTTATACGTATTTAATTTTTTTTTAATAAATACTAAATTACTATATATATACTGACTGGCTACGGTGAGTACACCTATTTCTTTAAATTTTTCTCTTAATGACTCACGCGACTTTAATCTGTATATATCTCTAATTGCTTTTTTCTGTAATATAAATATTGAATCAATGTCCGCTGATTTACGTCAAAGAAACTCCTCAGCACATCCTTTAAACTAAATATAGATAACGATCGCATAGTTTCTAATCTGCGGGGAACAGTCCAGAGCCGTTAAAACATCGCCGGGCCTGAAGGAGAGCTGTTAAACCTTTTTTTGAAGAACCCCATGTCACAACGCTCCGGCATGAAGGAAATAAAGCTATTATATTGTCGTGACGTGAAGGTCAGTTAACATGTTTGGTGACGTGCGTGAATAGAATAGACCCCGAGTACTTACCATCGAATGGCAAGCCTGCTCGTTTGTCGGCTATTGACTCGGAAAACTGGGTTTACACACACAAACGAAAGATATACGTGAAACAAAAATAAAGTGTGTAAAAATCACAATAAAAAGTTGTTCACCGTGTCCACAGTTCAATGAACTTTTCGAGTCCATTAGGCTCAGTTGTTTACACTCCATTGCCTCGGAGATCCGGGTTCGGCCCCTCGGCGAATGATACGTTTAATGTCTCGTATTATAAATATAGGCGGAGATCGTTTATTAGCGGGTGAAATAGCTTACTGGTTTGAGATTCAATCGGTGGTATAAACAGGATTCCAACCCAGGTCCGCAGTGGCGGGACGTTCAGGTGACAGAGTTATCAATCAGAAATGTCGTAATTATAATTAGTTGCCAAAAGTAATGGAACAAAGCTTTTGTTCATATCGGTCTGTAGAAATATAAGAAGAGAATTGAAATGCAAAAAATTATACGCAAAGACCTTGAATTTGGTGCAACGGCCTTTTAACAGTGCGCAGTGGGCGATGTTGCCCAATATAGAATTCCTTAATAACATTAGTCGAGCGCCACCTGTCGGATCCTAACACAGCTCGGAAACAATCTCTTCAATTCGAATATATATCGTCGTATTGACATCGCGATCCTTCACTGGTTCGGTATCGCTTCGGAAACGGATCGATCGATACGGTGATCACTTGAAAGTTTCCAAGTATTGTTTGGAGTGGAGACCACCTCTAAAAATACGAGGGCAACGCCCCCTTTCGGTGCATTGTACTAGGGAGTCATGAGCGCGCGGTGCGTCGGGCGTGTGACGTCGCGAGCGGCTATCGCGAGTTGGGTTTCTCGCCGTAGACAATGTTGCATTCGACTGATTGACGTGATAAATATACACGGCTCATTCTATACTGATAATATTCTTGTGTGACTATAAGGTACGAATTATTATATGATGATCTTGTGGCTCAGGTAGTGACAGCCCGCCGAGCCAGTAGTCCTGGGTTCGATCCCGCAGCACAGGGAGTCTTAGTGCGAGGTGTGGGTGTGCGAGCGTCTATTTATTTATTTATCTTTAATGATACTAATATTGTAACAGACAGTGATAAGAAATAGTTCTGTTTCATTTGCAAAGTAAACATATTTGGGTTTCGTGTGCGAGTGAAAGGCATAGATGAATTTTAAAATTCGTCTATGGTATTCTCTGTCTACGATCGTTGTTTTGATTTGACTTTATAATGTTACCAGTTGCAACGTGTTTTGTGTTTTTAAAACTCAGTATAACTGTTTTATCCTTCGTCACATTTCGGGTAAAGTTCAAGCATGTTTTTAAATATTTTCGGATACGTTAGTTCTCAAGATGTGTAAAGCGCTATTCAAACCCTTGGCCACGGTGGTGGACTAACCTTCGTTGTTTTCTAAGAGCCAAATCTGGAAGCGGGGCAGTTATGGATTGCGATGAATTTAATACATTTCTCTAGTGTGAAACGCCCTTGATGTTTATGTTTATCTGGTACTTTTTTCGGAACTCGCTTCGCAGCGCCGCTAAATTTACAATTACAACTTTAATGTTATGCGTCCCTGGTACTTAATATGCACAGCTCGGCTGGTCAAGTTGACCACTGCCATACTATTTTTACGATTGGCAACTTCACAAGTTCTAGTACGTAGTTCCTAAATTTAGGTGACATCCGAGTTTTCCCAGAAGCATATCCGGAATAGGTTATTTGTCTTCGCTTGAATTTATAATATTAAATAGTCGTGGCAGGTTCGATGAACTATTTTAGGGATCCGTTGGCGGTTGAAATGATTCGAACTTGATTCAGTTCTCAAAAACGGCTCGTGCGTTTTGAGCAATGCGCACCAGAGTAGATGTTTGGATTGGTATTAAGAATGGAACCCCCTTTTCTGATTTAACATTCGTTGGAGATTCCCAAGTGTATCTTGTTTTGTTTTGTTCTGTGAAATCCCTTATCAGAACATGGGTAAATTGGAATTCTGTACTTCCAGTTTGTCATTATTTATAGACGCAGTAGCATGGAATAAGTGGGAATCCCCGCTGTTCAGTTTAAAATTCAGTGACTGCCGTTATTAGTCCCTGATACGAATTACAACTGATTTAATTCTATGATTACAATTACATTCGACCATTGCAATGGTTCTGGGAGAGATCAAGCATAGGTAAGACAGCGAGTGACAGAAAGAAACGTCACAATCAAAGTTTGACATTACTCTGTATATGACGTTTGAAGTGTGTTTAGAAACTGCAAATAGGAATCCGATAATAATATATTTGGTTCTATTTCTTGTTAACAAAATCACTTTAGAATATTAATAATAAGTAATATTGGTATTAAACTTTACACTTGAGGAGGCCTAAACTATACTCCACCATGTTATCTCAGTGTTTCAGTGTCTTACCTTCACAGCGGATGTTTTTAACCTGTTCGAAGGTGTCCGTGGTCTACGTGGTTAACGACCACCTAATGACCACCTATACTATCCGTATTTAGGAGGAGTTTCTTTCGCCGTCTCTTCTGCTCATTGTTAAAGCACCATTTCGAAACGGTGGTAGAAGTAAAAATGACGTTCATAAGTGTATTTACAGAATACATATATGATCAAATGATTTTGAATTTAAGTTTGAAATTTAAAGCGCTCGATACTGCACCACTAACGATCTTTCACACACACACACACACACACACACACACACACACACACACACAAACACAAACACTCCACAGCGCGTTTGGACCTCAACTCGATCACGAGCTATCGTACGATGAGCGGTTCTATGTGGCTCATCGTGACCAACAGTGTTTTATTGCTGGACGTGAACGTCTTCTGAGCCACGTCGTTGACCCGGTCATCGGCTGTTCTCCGGTCGCTCCGGTCGCCGCCGCTGCTTTGCGTATACCATTCCTGCGCCCGGTCACAAGATCATCCCACACTACCCTCGGTTATACAACGTAACGAAGATGGCAGGTCGCAGTTTGGCGAAACAATGAATTATTTCATTTTTAATTATTTTTTTTCATGACACTGAAGCAGGTTTATAGTGGGGACGCTATGGAGCTCCGGCACCGTAATCGAAACTATCGGATATCCGTAACCGTAATCGAAACCGATAAAAAAGTTTCGAATAATTTCGGGTAGGGGTAGAGTTATGAAACACGTTATGACAGGTTTCCGCCGGCCGAGCTGGTACATTAGCCGCGTCCTTTGCATTTTAGACAGTTTTTATTAATTCATTCTTAAGGCTATTGTTTTATTATGTGATTAACATCACATAATACCAAGAAATATAGTCAAACCTTGTAAATACATTTTATCATCTTTCCAAGTCGTAAATCATCTGATATCCATAATCTAAATTATCCGGAAAAATCAGATAATCCGAAATAATTTCATAACAGTAACAGTAACCGAAACCGGTAAATTGTTATTCATATATCCGAAGCCTTATTCAGATCCAAAATGTCATATCCACAACAACCCTCAATAGCTACCAAACAAACAAACAAACAAAAAACAGTTGCCACGTAGGAAATGTGGTAGTGAACTGTTTTGTCTCTGCCTAGTCATCTAGTTATACACAGAAACCCCGATCGGCTACCTATGGGTCTGTGAGTAGATAACGTTCTCATTACGTTCTCATATGATATTCATGATACTTGAAACTGTAGCATTTACGAAAAGTAATCGATTTAAAAGAAATTGAATTTGACAAACAGACAGACAGACGCGACTGTATGGAACGCACAGACAACATAGCCGTCGGGAATCTAAAATGTTGATGACAGTTTAAATGTGATCAAAACTCGTCTCAACGGAGTCGAAGTGATTTGTAGGAAAACCATCAGTTTTCGTACACGGGATGTGAATTAAAAGAAATGCGAGCGGAACCCGGCCGCAGCGGTCCGCGGCGGCGCCGCCCGGTTTTCTTTAATCCCTGTTGTAGTTTAAAATAACCCTTCCACTGCAATAGACAACGTGCGTTTCACATTTTCAAATGCTACACTAAAAAGTAGCAGGCTTCGCGCTGCACTCGTAAGCTGTACATTAAGGAGATTACACCGCGATTAGGGTCGGCACACGCACGAATAATGTATACTAATTTTATTGAAAAAAATATGAGATTTTTTGTCAGTTTGTGTATAACGGAAAGTAATCTTTGGAACCGTGGCGTCTATTTAAAAATTCTTTTACCATTTGAAAGGTACATTATTCGGAATGTAGGCTGTATAGTACTAAAAATTTGTTGCTATGTCTGAATGTGATAATCTCGAGAACTACAGCACGGGTGCTCATACCAATTTTACCAAAAGATAGATCGATTCCTGAGATAGGCCTAGGTGTATGTCATAAGTAAAAGTTTATGAAGTACCTGATAAAAATAAGCAGCATTTCGTGTGAGATTACCAAGTATTTGTGAACGTAAATCAAGTTTTCCGAAGCGAAGCCAGGGCGCGTCACTAGGTATTAAATACAATTATAATTTAGTCATAAATTATATTTATTATAACAATCAGTCTGAAATATAAAACAAACTCATGGTCTGTTCGATCGCGATAATTAATGACATACCGAGTTCAAGTCGAAGGTGAATTTCTTGGTTTCATCTCCTATTTTCACCCTAATCGGTGGTAGTTTTTGTACAAATTTAAGCGGGACCAAACGGGAAGTATATATCGTTTCAAACAAATGAAGTTTTAGAGTAACAAACACTAGAGAAGTACAAAGATCTTGATCGCTAGAGGATTGTAACAGATAACAGATATTCAATTTTGAAAAAAAAAATATCAAGTCAGATATTGCGACTGGTGACAACCCTATCCTCACGTGACTTGTAAATTCATGAACTCAATAGTAACGCCAGCCCTTACGCGCTTGCCTAAACCGCTCGATGCACTCCCAAGGAGGGAGAACCTTTATGAGATTCCCTAAGGGGGAGTGTAGGGGATTATTGTCACATCAACCATTTGTTAGGGCTGCGTACAACGGTTGTTGCACATTGAGGATCCTGTAACCCAGTCGGCGGTGCATCTATGTGTCGAACGAGGGGTGCCGGGTTCGATTCCCGGCCGGTGCAGCCGTTAATGTTACAGATAAATATTTGTTCTCGGGCCATAGAGGTGCGTGATATCTTGTGTGTGTCCGTATCACCCGCCAATCCTTGCGGGAGTGTGGGTGTGCGTGTGAGTTTTGTTTGCTCACGAGCAGCGTCTGTCTTCAAATAGGACATGTGAATAAGTTGAAAAAGGACCGATTTTTAATGGACTTTTCAAGACTGGACACAATAGGACTTAACAGCTGTTTGACGTTTATACTGCGAAGGGTGCAGTGGCCATATACCGAGGGCGATAGCTTACTTGTCTGCACCTTACTTACGCATAATCGTATTAAGTCCAGTGTAAACTTGCAAATTAATTGCACTAGCTAACTGTATACAATTTTAATAAAACACTTATTGTGCCATCTAAAATGTTTGAAACTGGCTACCTTAGTGTAATTTACCTTTATTCTGTGTTCATAAGTGCAAGGAGCAATACAGAGTGCACTCCCCCACTTCGAACCCCCCTCCCCCGGTCTAGACGCGCGTCTGTCACCGGCTGATCCGAGTTGTAGTTTGTTGCCGGCCGCGGTGCGAGACGGACGGTTTACTGAACGTGATTTAGAAAACAATATACTTTTATTACATATCTCTTAAAACATATTTTTTATTTATGGGGATTTAAAAAAGAATTAAGATAAATAGTTGTTTCATAATGAAGTACCAATAAATTTATTTTATTCAAATTACAATCGAACACTTTAAAATATTAATTGTGACAGAGCCTATTATTTACATTACTACATTACATTACTACATGATTTATTACATTAATAATTTAAGATTTTAAGCCATATAATTTTAATAGTCAAAGTTAAATAAATATAGAAAAATAAACGTCCTGTATAACACTATGTATGACCCTATGTTATTTATAAATATTTTTCACATTAAATGTTAATTGAAGAAATAAGATAGGTAAACTTAATTATCTTTGAAAATTAAAATACAATACACCTTCTCAAACGCTTCACATCTGGTAGAGAATGCCATCAGTTTCTGCCTCCTTTATTTTAATGTAAGTGCAATAAAGTATAAAGTAAAATAAACAAATACGTATAAAAAAGTCATGAAATTCATTTACAAATAAACGCAAACATGTGTACCGCCGCACTGGTAAAGAAAAAATAACAAAAACAGGATGTAGCTTTTTGTAGAAAAAATATAAACAGTATTTAATAGGGTCAAGAGAGGTTGCATTTGCAAGCAAATTTTCCCTTATACAAAAGCGCATCCTCCTGCACCCTGTGCCACCCTCTCTCCTCCCATCGTCTAGACGCTGGTAACAGCTGATCGGTGTTGTGATGCCGCGGCGGTACGCGCGGCAGTTTGTTGTCGACCGCCGCGGAGCACGGACGTGCATGACTGAACAAAAAAGTGTCGTATAATGTAAATACGGAGTTTTGAATAATATTACGCGTGGACTACTAGCGAATGTAATTTAAATATTTTTATACAAACTATTAATGAAACTTATTTAAAAATAGTAATTATTCCGAAAGCTAAAAATAAAAAAAATGTATTGTTATTATTAAAAACACATATGTGTGTTTAAAACTATAAATATAAGAAATAAATGATCACACTTAGTTGAGATCGCTACCGCAATCACACACATTTGTAACTAACGCAGTTAAGATGACACAACTGATTTAAATATGAAAATAAGGCTTTATTAAAAGTAACAACGAAAGTGTAATTTATTATGAATTAAATATATTAAAATTATATAATAAATTATATAATTTTAATATATTTGAAGGAATTTGGAATATTTGAAGGAAAGCGTTGGATTGAGATGGCATACATATAACTCGCAATATGGGACTCCATCCAGGTTATTTTCATCCCGGAAAATAGATCTATTTCCGCAAGATAAGTTGGTAGAGTTAAAAGTTATTATGGACATTATGTTTTAACAATAAACGAATATGGTTACGTAGGTACGGCGCATAACAGTGAAAACCGTACCGTGAAACAATAAAATGGGGTAAAACATAAATGCTATTCAAAGGCCGATTTAAATAATTTCTTGCATCTCATCCGGCAGGCGAGGGTATGGATCGTTTTAAAATTATGGTACAATTAAATGTGTAAATGATTTTCTAAATAAAACGAATAGAGTGTAACCTAAATTTAAATACTTTGGAAACAGTTGGAAAAATAATCAGCGGAGTCGAGGGTTCCGAGTTCAATCCCCGGTCACGTTATAGTATGTAAACATTCGTTGTAAAATAAAATGAGATAGAAATAAAAAATATTAAAAAATTTACAATATTAATTGAAATATGAAGTTGAGAGCCATCATTTAATGTTTTTTGTTTTTCATAAAAATGTACATGAAAATATTATTATCACATTATATATTATTATTATACAAGACAATATTAATGTGAAAGAAAAATTAAAAAAAAATGTTAATGGGAGCGTTTTAACCGAAGCATTTGAATGTGATGCTTAATTCATTGAAGACTAGTTAATAAATCATAATAATAACACACATATTTCCAAGCTACAGAGCACCCTCGAAGGCTCAATACATACTGACGTCGGGGTCAGTGTCGACCTGCATGACGGCAGCTAGTTCGGCCATGCGATAACAGCGTTAAATTAAAAAAAATACAAGAAAATCTCAATACCTAACAATTGCGTTACGTTTCATACGACCGAAACCTTTTTACCGTCTAAAAGTATTCACAGTCTCAAATAGTTTGATTGAGGGTAGACACAGATTATATATATCTCACTGTCATTACCGTTTCAGTTTTTTTTTTTACACAACATACTTGAATAATAAAAAAATGAATATTAGGGGAAGCTTACACTTGATTCCTTTCAGAATAAATCTACAGTTGCAGTTAAGCATAGCGAACGCTTGATGCAACCCCCAGATGGGGAAGGAAACAATGCAATTAAAAACAAGCACAGCTACCCTACCGGCGGTCGGGGTCGGTACGCTGTCTGTCTGATGGAGCAGCGATGTTGATTGTGATCTGCGGTTTCAGTAAAGGACGTGGAAAAAAATTAAAGCTATTTGTTTGTTACTCAAATTATATCAGAATAACATTGTAGATAACGTATTTGACATGCCAAAAATCTTAAATGAGAATGAAAAAAAAAGACAAAAGATTAATTACAATTAATACATTGCAACAGCGATTCGCAGTCAATAATAAATATATATATATATATATATATATATTTTAGTAATCAAATTCATTAAAATAACACGCTGTATACAAACACAGTACTATGGACAGTTATGTTAAATTTTAAAAGGTTTTGTGAGTTGGTGAATTTTTTTAACCCTGTAATGTGCAAGTGTACACTTTTTTGTTAACACACGTGGATCAACAGACGGTTAACAAACCACTTTGAGCCTGTGATAATTGAGAAAGCTGTGATTTTAGTGATAATGTTTTGTTTATTTAATCCTAGTAAGTATATTTTTTTTATAAAGTTATTTTAATAAAAAATATTCTCTAAGAAACGTTGGCGGGACGAGATCGCCCTTCAGCGACAATATTCAGCCGTGTCGCGTTTCCTTAAACTTCGTTAACAACAACGAGGTAACATTATAACTGTTATATATTTTCTGATGCCGCTTTAATCTTCGTACAGCTACTGATCCAGCGTGACTGACCTCTGTAGATGTACCGCCGTTTTCATTGTGAACTATATTACAACGTTTCATTTACATATGTTGAAACTTGCTTTCATCTAGGATTTAAGTAAATAATGTTTTGTTATATAAGGCATAAATAATATATTATAAGGCATAAATAACCGGGAAATGATTTGTTTAGTAACAATATTATTGGAAAAATAGACCTCAAAAGGCTGTTATGACGAAAAAAATATTATCTTTTAACAAATTTATTTAACTCTTCATTAATGATCGGTGCCAAAACTTTGGCGTTTTTAAATTAATTCACATATAAAGCATTCGGAACTTCTGAAAAAGATTATCCTCTTATTTGGAAGTCGATTAACATAACAATGTTTATATTTCCAATTATATTAATGCATGTAACATGACGGAGCATGCATCGCCAGCTTGCTCCAGTGATCCCATCGAGGTGTAGTTACATAGGTACGTGTCAGGTGACCGAACGCTGCCTTTGTTGTCTGAAGTCTGAACGTTGACCCAGGTTCGGGTCTAGACTCGGTCTAGACTACCCCGAGCGGTTTCGATTATAATCGAATACAGTGAGGTAGGTATATCGTAGACCTCTTGCTTCTCTGTATAAATTTTGATTCAGTAATTGATTAAGGGCGTGTGGTTATTGTTTAAGTTTTTAACGTATTTAGGGTGTGATTATTGTTAAAATTTACCATTCGAGTTGTTTTGGTATCAAATTTTAAAGTTATGTACTTTTCGGATCAACATCAACATATTCCGCCTGCTTGTAGTTTGTTAAGTAATTCGTTAAGCGTTTATATGCAGGAGTTGTTAAGGGTTAAGTTTTTATAACCGCTGCGATCAACACGGACCTGCTACGGACCTGTTTAATGACTATTTATTGTTAAGTAATTATCTAAATGAGTGTTAAGTGTTTTAATAGGGCTCGAGATTTTTTAACGCTACAGAACGATATAGAATTCTAACTGAATTTATTGAGTCAATGTTAATTTGGCTGCATTGTGCGACGTAGTTATCCGCCCACAACGCCCACGACGAGGGCCCTTGAGCTGATTATAGGGTTCAAATAGAATAGGGTTCAAAAACAATATAGTTGGTGTAAGAATCCTCATTACAACCTATAATAGTCCCACTGTTGGGCTCCGGTCACAGTGACAGGTGTCGGGCAACAGTCCGTCACGCCAGCCGCGTGCAGGTTAAGAGACGTCGTCTTCGAGAACATTCCTGAAGACTCATGCGAGGTTCCTTCTCTGCAGCAAGTGATAAGGAGCGGGCAGGATTAGAACGTGAGAGTCCCGCGGGGGAGACCAAAGTTGAAACAACTGGGCTACCACAGTTTAATTGGTATCCTCCTGTTCCATGTCATAGATCCATATTCGTCATTCCAGAACTATTCCACAGTTATTGGCTTCTCTCACATTGAAACGGTTTCTGGCCAATGAATTAGCCACATATACCTTCGAAAACGTTATGGAGAATTCGTTGATGCGTGAGTTGCCCATTGGAACTTTTAAGCGACGCGTTAGAGCACAGCTTATGGGTGAAGGATATTACGGTATAGATGAATATATTACTGATGAGGACGTCTGGAGATGACAGCGTGGGAACCGGTTCCGCGCGGGTTTAGACTTTTGTAATTGCCATGTGTTGTTTAAAAGGCGTGCTGAGGAGTTTCTTTCGACGTTTCTTCTCTTCAATGTTAAAGCACCTTTTCGAAACGGTGGTAGAAGCAAAAAATGACGCGCACAAGTGTATTTACGGAATACCTAAATGATTAAATGATTTTGAATTTTAATTGATTTGTAGGTATTTAAGTTTCTTTACACGATGTCTTCACCAAATTAAGTGATAATTGTTGAAGTCGCGTCTTGGAACCCGGAAGACCGAGGTTGAAACCACTAGACTAGACTGTTTACACAAAGATTATGATCGTGGAAGAAAATATAAGACGGTCATTTGGCTCGGTGGGCGGTCAACGTGGTCATCGAGCGGAAGATTCTAGGTTTGTTCCAACGAAGCCTTGTCGGAGGTTCCCGGGCGCCGTAAGGACCTTCGCTTACTTCCTTATGTCGAACGATATGTCAGGAGAAATATTTGATAAGATTATTTTAATTTTAATCGCGTAATAGTAATCCTTATCACACGAACAAACGAGATAATTATGTTGAGAGATAGTAGCCGTACCCAAAACAATTTTCATTCGTTTTTATCAGGTGTTTTTAAATTTGTCACATTTATCTTATACACTTGAACCTTTCCCATGAATTGCACTACATATAGATAAAAGCTGCATGAAAATCCGTGTAGCACTTTTTGAGATTATCGCTTTTAGACAGACAGACAATCTTGTTGTCTCCTGCGTTATGTGATAGTAAATATTTTTTTTCTTTTTTGTTCCCAGGTGAGTGCCTGAAGCCGTTTGAAGAGCGCGATGGAAAAGAGGAAGTCACGGTGAGGCGGAGGTCCACTGTTGGACACTTGGATAACTTGGGAGGCTGTACCGATTTTATTTTACTGAAACGTGTGGGCCAGTATCAACAGCCGGCAGCAGTAGCCAGCCGGTAGCAACAGATACGCTAACTAAAAGATTCTTCGCTGGAATAAAAGACTATTCATATTTGAGATCGGTTATAGGAGACTTTGGGCCGAAATTTACACATACTTGACGTGGAACTGTCAAATAGGTTAACAATTCACGTGTTTTTTTTATTTGCAAGAAGTCTAAAACTTTTTAATGATTATCGCAACGGCTGGAAGCTATTTGAGACAGTTTATATTAAACGTTGGCTTATTGGTGTACAATACTCTGGTTGTAGAGGGGTCCGTCAGTGTTCGAGTACCATCTCAATTAGACCTGGATGTATAGCTCACTAACTTAATGACAGCCCGTTCATCTTTGACTCAAAGACTCTATCTGTAAGATTCCCCCCTCGTGATAGAAAATAATGACATGTATATATGACGTCACATCGGTGTTATGTATGAGATTTCCCTTTAATATTTTTGAAAAATTAGAATTTCTCTTTATCGGCGTAGAGAGGGAAATAACTGAATAAATCGGTAGATATCATTCAAGTACGTACTGTTAAACGGATTCTCTCGGAAGGATTTTCAAAAAAAGAGTTTTAATCGATTAAAAGATAGAAAAAGTTACAAAAAAATTGATGTTTAAAAACGTGTGGCTTTCTGAACGGATCGGAGTAGACTGACTCTAGTCGAACGTATGCTCTACTGGCTAGGATGAAGAGATGCTGACTCCGGCAATTGCTTTACACTTATATTATATATACATTGAGTATCTGTAACAGGACGATGTATTTCCCATGTTACAGATTTTGATTTAGGTTTTACCGTATTTTGTATCGAACGTACGGATCGAACCGTCCGCCATCTTGTCTAATACGATCTGACGTTTCTTACTTTTTAATCTGTCAAATAACAAAGATTTAGGTGAAACTCTTTTAGCCCACGTCAACATGTATGAGGAAGTTTAAAAACAGTAATAATATCCACGGGAACAAATGTAATAATTATGTATTGTTACGAAAACTTTTAATTAAGCATATGTAATTTTTATTCTGTTAATTGCTACGGTATAAAGAAACTGTTATCTTCATGAAGGAGTTAATTGAATTAATTTAAGATGGTTCTTGTTAGGAACACGTAAAAAACTTTCCCCGTTGGCTCTAGAATGTGGACGCTGGCGATGTAAGAGGAAATCCTTACAGAGCTCAGCGATCTCTCAACAGAGTTACATTACCTTGTTCGTTGTTCATCAGAGTGCACCCTCGAGTCGAGGAAGTTGGTGCGGATCCAAATGTATATGGAGCCTCTTACACGCTAATAAGTTCCTCCGTCACTGGAATGTAGTTTCAAGTTTAGTGGTGACTAGATCTGTGAAACGCTTTTGTTTAACGGATTCGATTCTCGGCCGGGGCAAAGTAACGGGTAATGTGTGTTCTAAGTATGAGGTGCTAGTATGTCCGCTCAAATCGCGACATGAGGAATCCTAGTGCGAGGGTGTGTGTTGCCATATTAATACATGTTGATAAATAACAAGCTCTGAAAACATCCTAATAGTAACAGGGTCTGTGCAAATTTACTTCCTCTTTCGGTAAGGACCTGTCTTGACAATGGTGTTTTAAGTGTGCGGGGTACGCGTGTTCCCAGATCTCTAACGGCGTTCTGGGCGAAGCTCTGAGGGTAGCCACGCTGTTAAAAACCTCACTCTACGAACTGTAAACATAATTCGACAACCCTGTCAAAATGCTACACCGTTTTTCTGTCGGCATCGAAGATGCGGACCACCGGTTCACACTGTGGTACCAGACTGACACATCACAATGGTAATCAAAACTTTTTCAGTCAAAGCGCGATGATTGGACACGACAGATGTATGCATATGCATGCACTCAGCGTTATTGCACGTTGGCGTAACAATAATATGTGATGTACCAGGCTTACATAAATCGCGAGGTGTCGATATAAAGCCGCGGATCTAGGCCGCGGAGAGTCGCAGTGAAAGTCGTGACACGTGACTCGACGCCATTTTGTGATCACGCAAACTTTTTTCTGCTATTCTAGTGTTGCCGTGTAGGGAGACATCGTCGCGATTACGGTTTCCTTGTTGTTTATATTTTATTTACAATTAACCACCGCTTTACCAGGTATTTATCAGGCGTTTAATGATTTTCTACCTGTTCGGAAACAATGCGGTGCTTGTACGTGCGAGTAGATGGGGTTGTGGCCCGTAGAAGGAGTCATCTTCTAACAATAATAGCTGTTAAAGTTGTTAACGTAGAATTCATATTTTCGTGTAATTTTGGCATCTAAGTCAAATTATATATATTTTATTAAATATAAAAATATTAATTTTTCCCTAGATATTTTTGCAGTAGGAACGATAATGTAAAAAAATAGTTTATTTTGACTCATTTTGCCAATTATGTACATCGTTTTGTAGAATTTGATATGCTATCAAACATTGCCAATTTTGAACTAATAAAAATTCTAAATGGTTGCCATCCACAGAACCTTGAATTTTGAGTGTGTAACTTGTGTGTGTCCATAACAATGAGTATATAAGTAGATCCTATAGTATTGATAACCATTCCGAAACACTGTATACGGCGAACGTTAGTCGAGGTCTTTCAGAATTTATTCAAACGGGCATACACATAAATTATATAAATTATTATGAAACCCATTACCGCCTTTCGCCAGACATCGGGTTTGTTCGCGTAATTAAGTGGGCCTGGGACGTTCTACATCACACTTCCAGTGCGAATGTTTAGGTTCACCAAAATTATTTATCCTGTTTTTAAACAACTCGAGCTACACTTAACGTTATATCCATGTGTTTAATTAAGCGGAAGCAGCCCACCGGCCATTGTCTGTGGTCTGGCGGTCAGCTAGTAATCAATACGTTATCTGTGGCGTTACTTGGACCAGCCACCAGAGTATCAGTTGCTGTAGGAATTGGCGGGAGACAGCCTGTGTTATATGTGTGTATAATTATGTATATCTATCCGACTCCGTTAAGTCTAATTAACTGTCCGTGCTAAATATCAAATTGTTGATTCCACGGAGTAAGATATTCCATACTTATACTACCTTTCTCTTGAAGGTTGAATTTTTCAAATGCATTTCTTGGTGTCAGTAAACTCACGTCGTGTCGTGTTGTGCGTGGCGTGTTGGGCGCCATGCTACATATCCCACCAGTTTATGCTGTTTGTCGGTAGATTAGTGTTAAAATTTTATTAAATGTTTCAAACAAACGATATCAAGATTATGGAATATACATTTTGATATAATTCTGACACAGATTTTAATTCTGCTACAAACAGTTGTACAAACTCTGAACAGTTTTAATGAAAATAACCTTCGAACGTCAATATAATAATTTTATAGGCTTCAAATGTATAAAGGAAATTATTGTTTAAATAATAATCATATGTATATTTGACACAGTGGTAGTCCAATCCATATTTGGCGAGCGAGGGTAGATACGAGCCCAACAGCGGGCTCGGGTCAACACAATTTTGAATAGTTATAATGAAAATTAATGTTATGTGTATGTTTTGAACGAGTTGACCGATTTATATAATATTTGTGTCATCATCTCCCGGCCCTCATCCCAATCACTCGGGGTCGGCACAGTGTGTCCTTTCCTTCCATACATCTCTATTTTTCGTCACCTCAGTCTCACACATCCTTAACCTCCATATCGTCTTGCATACAGTCCATTCACCTTTTCTTCGGTATTCCCCTTCCCTGCGCATTGCGTGCCCATACCATGATAAACTATTATTATTACTGATATATATAATATCTAAGAGATCGCTTCGTAATGACAAGTTGTCCGTTGCGCTGAGTGGATGTGGAACTTTGTACACAAATAGTCGATACATAATGTACTTGGTGGACGATAAAGAGGAATATACTGTATTTTTTGCGTTTGTTCTTACTTGTGACTGAATTCGATCTTACTTCTGTCGACTGCCCTACCCAAATTATTACCAAAGATCTATACTAACACATCACGTGGTATTATGTTAATATTCGTATGTTATAATAGCATTTCTGTTTGTTTATCGCTTGTTTACCAAAGATAAGTGAGGATATGTCGGTTCATAGAGACAGAAAGGGATCTTTACTAGCGGTAAGGGGTACCGAGATTGGTCATAAAGCACTTCAGGATTCTTTCCTGAGTTCATCAGTCTCATTTCATGGTGTACAAATATAAATTATGACTCGATTCGGTGAAGGGCAACTGTTCAGATAAATAGTCAAATAAATGGAACGGACGAAAAATAAAAGGAATAACTTGTCGTTGAGAATGTAAAAGTCAGCACATTTTAATGTATTCAATAGATACCTATAAAGAACACAAGTTGATTATTTCTTATACCCTAGTAGCACCGTCGTGAGGAAACCAACTTACCAGATAGTTTTGCGTCGTGTTCGTCAGCTGAGAAGTCAGGCATGAGACAAACGACCCCATAGCCCAGTTGGTAGTGACCCAGCTTGCCTAGCGAGGGGTCACGGGATCGATTCCCGGCCGGGGCACACATTTATGTGACGGATAATTGTTTGTTCTCGGGTCAACCCGCAACACAGGGAATCCTAGTGCGGCGGTGTGAGTGTGTAAACGTTTATTATTGTTATAAATATTGAGTTATTTGTGTTATTATCAATTTGAAAAAAAAATCCCATTCACCAAGTCCTCTTCATCGGTTGTCAGATTTCTCAGGGAAGTAACTTACCGGTTCAACCGGGAATGTAGTGACTTTTTTTTAATCCTTTAATTATTAGACTTTTATTTTTCCGACTTAACAATGTGCATGAATGTTGATTTGTGAATGGCTTTGAAACGAAATGAAGTTAGAATTTTTATCATTAAATGATTGTTTGGCGATGAATGATGAAATATCTGTTGTTATGGTCATAAAGGATTGTTTTATTATATTCTTCCTCTGCGGCTGGTATGACAACAAAAACAAAAACGAGTCATCGCCCGTGTACCAGGCTCTCATATAATAACTGTTCTTACGTCATCTTTTTGCTGTAAAAACGTATGGGAGGTCGTTATGAACGCAATTGATACAGGGCATGGCCTTCTTAGAGCGAAACGGAAACGTATTACTTACTAAAGAACAGAGACAAAAAACTGTTTTTGTGGAAACGAACTTTTAGGTCGTAATTACTTTTTGAAGAGGTCTATTGTGTGAGCGAGAGGCGAGACTCTTTCGATCGGGACAGTAGAGACGGCGACATAGCAACAATGAAAGGCAGTTTCGAGAGCGTTTTAATTTGAGTCGTAAAATGTAACAGTTAAGTTGATAATCATTTGCTGGGATCATACACGGGTTTATTATTTAAAATCGTGACCGGCACTGTAAAATTCGTGCCAAGGTTCGCACACGGTTGCGTCAAAATCACCAACGCATTCGACATTCGTGTCAAAGACGAACCTGCCTAGACCATTTGTCGCCTATCGACGTATATAAGCTTGCATCGATTCAAACGTTATCTATTATTAAACGGCCACGCGCTGTAGCGCTGCAACGGTTAATGTATACCGTGCACTCTGTAAGTTAGCGCTTAAAGTGCCTTTCTACATTACCCGAGTAGAAAGAGAGAGCGTGCTGCAGCGCTGCAATTGCACGGATCTATTTTCGGCCTGACAACAACGTTTCTATGTCAGAAGGGTAAGGGGGACGGTGACGTAATAGTGCATTCGAATTTGTCCGAATTTTAAAAACGAATTATAGCTACTTGTATCCATTTGAAATTGAACGTTATATCTTGCTGTTAGGTTTGATTTTCGTTAAGCTCAGTTACGGCTTACCTTGGGCCAGATGTTAATGCCGTCAGGTCACATGTACATTTTATCTCTATTCGATATTCAACGTTAGCTAGTTATGATAACGGTTAAATTGTAATGGAGCGGTCGTTGCGTTGTATTGGCACGAAGCTCATTACCATACAGAGGCCGGTTCGAATCGCAAGCCGGAGAAGACAATGTGTCTTATTTTCGTTGTGTTAAAGACGCTTAAAGAAAACGTGTATTCTTAAAGATCTCGGTTCAATTCGAGAATTGAACTTGAATTCTATTTGCCAACCAATAGAGTTCAGTTTGCATTGTTTTTATTTGAAGGCCGTTAGTAGATTAGTATGCTTGTCAGTTATGTCTTCCTGGTACATTAGCGCGATTATCATTAAATAATACGCCTTAATTTAGCTAGCTCTACCCTGATCCTTTGTCAATTATTTAGTTTGAAATTGAAACCAAAGGGAAAATAAATAAATTACTACTTCTTTCCTTAGTAAATAAAAAATATGGTGCATCATAAAAACATATGAATATTTAAAAAGGGCTTTTTTAATAAATTTAGGTGCGTCAAATGATTCTAATTAAATCAACAAAGTTAATTTTAATTTTCTTGATTTAATTACAACAATGATATGGCGGGCAAAAAGATATGTAATATGTACCTAGAAATTATTATTATATACCGGATCTATAGTAATGAAGTACCTAGTTTACTGTACTTAGATTAACGACTTTGTAAAATGATCATGGGCCGTTTTTGTATGGCCTGTAAGTTTCTAGTTTAAATTGCGTTGTACATAAAGTAAATTTATTTTGTATCGAAAACATAGTTCAACATAATGATAGTAAAAGATTCACGAATTGATTTGTAAACACGTGCCGCGTCATCCATGTTAACGCCAAAAAGAGACACTCTATACAAAAAGCTCGTAGAAATGAAAGAGACGTTATGTTGTTTGTCAACATTGCGCGTAATTTTAAATTTAGAGTACGATTCCTTTCCGCGTTTTTAAATAGAACGTGTTGCCATAATTCTAATATCACCTTTATTAGTTTTAAGATAAAGTTGTACTGTTTTATTGTAATAAACTTACTTTTTATTATTAAAAATCATATATTATTTATTATTGAACACGTTGTGTCCTAGGATGTGATGTGAGATGTTCTTGTTGGGTATACCATGGATGATGGACTACCAAAAGGTTAGACTTTAGTGATCGAAGGCCTTATACTTCGCGAAGGCCTCCAGCTGTCCATCGATACCGGTCGACGGCACGTGGCCGACGAGAAACGCATAGTCTTGAAATATTCCCGACCACCTCTCTTCCATCCAACTCTGACTCTCAACGTCCGCCGGAGCTTCACTCAGACGAGGCTATCAACGGGGTAAATATATAAGTTCATAATAGTGTGCATACAATAATACAATCAATACTTTGTACACTTGCGGTATACCGTGGTGTTTGTGTGTGTGGGTGTTATCAGACTTGTTATCACCGCGATATGTCGTCGTGTGACATTCGCAGCGGAATCGATGAGGGAATTGGTTGAAACAACGCTGTGGACCGTTCGGTCTATTATATAACTGTACTTCGCGAGGGATACAGATCGTTTGCGGTTGCATACAGTCTCTGATATTTCTGTAGGGTTGTTAATTGTAATGAATAATGTTACAATAGGCGTGGCGTGTTGTCGCAACGCGTTCACGCACCCCCCGCACGGTTGATCTGTAGGTTAATCCGTTGGACGACTGTATTGAGTTTGGACTGTGGTGTTGCTATATTCTAAAATGTCGCAAAAGCCTATTGATCTTCGCCTTTGATCCGTACCAATTACATTAATGAAATGTTTCTGTTATTCCCAGAACACGAGCTCGTATGTGTGTGATTCGAACTTCACTACTTAAGATTAGCTTTTATGATTACTTAAGATTAGCTATTTTATGTACGCCTGGTACTTCTGTGATAGAATAAGACAAATATAGTTTTACTAATTATATTTTATTTGTTAATTAATTTATTTACTTTACAATCGCTAGACGCCCGTTATGTTCGGACCCAAAACAATTGTTATCAGGCGTTCTATAAATTTTTCACGTTTCTCCTTACACCCAACACTTCCTCGCGAGTCATTCCATCTAAAAATCCTATTAAAATTCGCCTTACTTTGTGTCACACTCACACAGCCACAGATATTTTGTTTTTGATTTATGATTTATGCGTTAATTCTTAGTTTATGACTTACTAGAAATAAATAAAGAACCCGATAGTCAGTTGAATATTGAAAAAAATATTCTTTTACGCGTGCTAGTGAAATGGAATTCTCTTTCTATATTTGATAGACACTCGGTACTTGGAAACAGTTGTTTAGGCGATTAGCGAATGTGAAACCGCTTCCATTTCAAATTACTTTCATCCCTAAGGCGGTAACTATAATTTACATCACCATAGCAATTTAAATAGATGACAAACAAAAGATTTATCTGGATTACTCTAGATCCGTAATAAAGTCATAAGACTTATGCAACGAAGAGTCGACAGTGCCCAAGTGAACGAACGCTATCAGTGCGGTGTGATAAGATGCATTGATAACAGCGATAGTCCATGACAGTCGTAATGATAACCCGACAGCGACTAGTGGGTCACTCATTACGATCATATTGGTAATTGTTTTGAATATAAAATTAGTTGATCCTTTTTATTTAACCAAACAAACATTGTATTTTAAAACCGGTCCTCGCTTCGCTTCTGATAAAGCGATCCTTAAGTTCACAAACTAGCACCTGAATTATTATTGTTACTAGTTTTTATCAGTCATTTTATATATTTTCCATTTTTACTCATTCTAAACCTTCCTCGTTAGTAACTCTATCTATCGGTAAAAATTTAATGAAAATCCTAGATGTAGTTTTTGAGATTGTCACGTTCAGATAGACAGAGTGCAGAAGACGCACACAAACTGCGTCGCCCGTTTTATGTCTACCCACATGCCTATTGATGTAGAACTCCTCCATAGATGGCGGTACTGTCTTTCGTGTTCAGCCACCTGGCAATAGATGGCGCTGTCCTTCATTTATGTAAAGTTGCCAATATACTCGATTTACAGTTTTATTATTAATATAGATAAGTGTTACAAAACATTTTGAGTAGAAATGCTTAACTTTGTGTCTTTTGCGTCCTCGTCGATCGGTCGTCTGCAGTATTTTCAGTGTTCGAGCGGCCATCGGTGCAAAGTTGCCGTCCGTTCGTTTGTCTTATCAAGTGTATTGTGGGTCGTTTGTTATTAATAGCTATATAACCATTAATTGTTGTTACTACTGAGCTAACCATTGTCTTGGTGGAGATTTTATATAACTTCGAACAACATAGAGTTTTAGGGCTGCACTAAAAATCAGCTTCTCAGATCGCACAGCAAGGCCTAATGCGGAGTTATTTGAGAGGTGATTCTGGTTATACGTCGTTGTAAAGGTTTAATTTGATTAAAGTGAAAAGACATCTGTCTTGTGGTATATTATTAAAATAAATTATTCTTCGTTCATTCATTCCTTCAGTTGGATTTCTTGTCCCCGATGGCATGCATACAAAGGACATTATGGGACATTTTTTTTGGAAGATCGGGGCACTCACCCCCCACTAGGATGCTCGGTGTTGCGGGTGGCACGGTCGTACATATGGGCTACCTTTTTGCATTTTATTTATATATACTAATAAATAAAATCGGAGTGTCTATTTGTAATATTAAAATAACCGCTTTTTACTACATACACATGAATGTATATGCGGTACATATACCAAAATAACATTTTTTACAATTTTTGTCTGCATGTCTGTCTGTTTGTTCCGGCTAATGTTTATGTTATGTACCTCACAACTCCGTCATTAATTAACTGATTTTCCTTTTTTGTTTGCGAGGGTATACTCGCGGTTTGGCCCCACGTGAATTTCGAAGAAAAATGCCACACCTAACAGTGAACAATAGGAGATTAAACCCGAGCAATTCACCTTTATTGTGAAGTCGTTTTTTTTGGTGAAATATTAACTTGTTTGGAGATTGGGTTTGAACGTACCGCCTGTACGGACGGCGCGATTTGCGTCGTCGTTCATCGTGCGCACTGCAAAGGACTGGAATATTTGCCCGCGTCGGTGTCCCCGGCTGCTTACAATGTGGGAGTCTTCAAGAGGAGAGTGAATAGTCTATTCACAAGTGAGTGCGTTCACCATCTCACACTCCATCACCACTTACCATCAGGTGGGGTCGTTGTCGAGAGTTAACTTATTCTGTGTAAAAAAAAAAACATTTATTTAACGTCCAAATGTCAGTCAATTGGAGCAACAGTTTCCACTGACAGCAGTAAGTATGACGCGGCACCAGCCCCGTTGTCCGACGGTGGGTTTAAGTTTTAAATAAACAAGGAACATAACACGTGACTACAATAACAACTGTGTTTGTAACAACAAACATGCTTCGCGTATTCTGTCCACGTGTGTTGATATTACGGCCGTGTATGTGTGCGTGGCTTGCACGTGACCGTTCACACGGTGCGACACGACGGTCTCGTACCACGCGCTCTACGACGTCGTTAGTCGTGTCGAAGTAGATGTATCCGTACTAGCGTTCGCTTGTGATCGAAATTTGGCGATAGTCGTAAAATAACGTGCCGTTGCTAGTTCTTTAACTGTAATAATGTATAAGTTACTAAAAAGAAGAGAAAATCAGTCGATGGACTGACGAGAAAACGGTACTGAACTGTTTTATCTTTGCCTAGTTCATAAGTTTATCGTTTTACCACTCCGCTGTAGAACGGAAGTGATTCAGGTACCAAGCTTCTGCTATCATCAGTGATCGCTGGGGTGTGTATAGCCCAGGTTGATCCCAATGCGGTGCTTGTGGTAACTCGTCGTGCTACCCTTGTGGCAAGGTAGGTGAATTTTTTGCCATTTGGCAAGTGAATCCATTAATTTTGAATCATTTGGTACTGGAATTACTCTTTTATTTTATTAACAAAATAGTATTTTTAAGCCATGATTGTTATAAATAGACTTATTATGTTACTGCGTACAGACTGGGTCATTGAACAAACAAAATGGCACCGATTCATTGGTGCTAAAACGGTAAAGGAGAACCAACGGGAACTCAGTGGCGTATTGATTTTGGTCGCGATCTGATGTTGATGTTTCGCAATGTCTTAATGCCGAACTGTCTAGTAAAAAAGATCATCAAATATGACTAAAAAATAAAAAAAAAACGATGGAATGTTTTTTCTGTAATAACAATTATCATGTATTATTTATATTTACCAATTGACTAATAGGCCAAGTCCACAAGTCAATCCGCATGCTTTTAATTTGGTCGCATTATGTTATAACGTATCTACAAAAGTACAACCTCGGTTAAGACCCGTAGTGGTTTATGAGTATTCTAAGAGATGGCGCTGATTACTTGGTAGCTAAACAGTAATATTTTTGTTCGCACGGACGTCTGTCCATTTGCATCGATATCGATACATAATTACTTTTCACTTACCCCGATATCGTGTCGGCCATTTTAAATACTGATAATTCTTCACATAGGTGCCTTAAGGTATGTCGGTGACGCACGAATTAAAGCGCAGTTATTTGTTGATGTGGAGTAACAAAGGCGTGGTACTGAGCGGTGACTGCGGGCCACGCAAGTTCATGTAAATGTTCAGATGCCTGGGTGAGTCAATAACAATAACCGGACGACGGGATCACAACTACAGCAATAGCACACCATTTAGAAGGGGGGAGGCAAGTTAACAATAATTATAATTGAAGGTGATCGCCAAATACGGGAAGAACCATGCAAACGCCTAAAAAATAAACTATATTTTTTTCCAATTAAATATCACAAAAAAATAATGTTTAATTTCCACGGGAATGTGCTTAAAACTGAAAGATTAGTAACGCAAAAACCTGAAGTTTATTCCAATGAACAATGGCAGTACGATTGTCTATTCATCGTTAACGAATAATAATTGTATGGAAATCGATATTCAATAGAGAATCGATATTATGTGTTATCGTCATAATATAGCAGTTAAACAATCAAGGAACTATTAAATAACATCAATATTAATAAGTGTAGCTGTGAATCGAAAAATGTTCTTCCTGGTGTAGGATATCGTTCTTTAGGGCTGACCATGCTGGGAATAGGCAGAAGGAATTGAATAGTTCGTTCTCAGAGGACATAGGGTTGATTGTGAAAATCTTCAAGAAACTTCAAGTTTCTTTAATTTCCCCCTGTTTCAGTTGAAGTCAAACCAAATGTCGATGCTCTGACAAAACGAGAATGCTTCTAGACACTTCCAATAAAGTTCAATGACTACAATATTGACATACGAACTGAAATAGACTGAAGTGCATTTGAAGGCACGGAAATGCTATCCATCCAACTCGACACTCGACTTTGAATATCAGATCTCTTACGATGGGACAACGCATCACAACAACCATAAAATACAAATAGTTGTATTACATAAACCGAGGTAATCTCATGTACATATCGTATTATGCATAAAGACATAACGAGCGGTGACGTCAACGCTCTCATACTAAAAACACTATCAGGAAAACATATATATGCTATGTACCTGTTATTATACTATTGTATAATTTTTTTCTCCGTGCAGTTTGCGTCATAAAACGTCGGAGCGGTGAAGCGAGTATTTTGCTCTCTCTCCCACTCACGGGCCTTATGGACGGGCATAGTGATGCGCATTATTGTTGTCGATAAGCGTTATCGATAGTGTATTTAGTTTTGTCATTATGTGGGATTGTGATAAAAATGAAAGAAAAATAGATAAAACAAGTATTTAATCTAATAAGAATAATACTGATTTAAAATAAATTATTAATTGAGTATGTATGTATTAAAAAACTATAAGTACAAAAGTTTAGAATGTAACAAGTTATATTAAAAATAAATATAAATACTTATATCTAAGTTAAATTTGCACTCTTTGTATACCGCACCGCCGCCGTGCACTTGTCTTCGATGACTCATTTGTTTTTATCGATAATGGCGTTGCGCCCGCGCAACATGCTCACCGCCCTAGCCGGGTTATCTATTATGACTCAAACTGCACGGAGAAAAAAATTATACTATAGGCTGGTATCCGTCGGCTGCGATGACCGCGTCGGTTGGTGTGTGAATCAGGTTTTCTCATTTATTAATGTCTATGTCAGAATTACAAGTTGTCATTGTTATTATCTAGCGCCATCTAGTCACAGATAAGATAAATTTGTGTATCGTCTACGCTATCTGTGGTCGTTATGTTATTAGTCTATGGTTGACATCAAATTAATATTGTTAAAACAAAATGAACTTCAAGTACTGTGTGTGGGGGGGTGTTTGGCGGGAGTCTGTGGGAGTTTTTTTTTTGTTGCACACCGTTGACTTTTAGAGACGCGCTCATGTAACGTTAATGATAAAATTGTACAAGGCCGAAGTTGTACGTGATTTCTTTTAATCGGTAGGCAAAATCATGTAAGAGTTTGTCTGCTAATTCTTCACGCGGGTTTTATTGAATTGATTAATTTGCATTTATAACTTTTGATAAGTTATCATGAAAGTAAGATAGATTTTATCCCGCGAAGTGGTCCCGCGGAATACGAAATAGTAATGTGGCAATTTTATGTCATAGTTATATTATAACTGTTTCAGTAAATTAATACTTTTCTAATACCCAGTTAAAAACAGATTTTGAAAGAATAATTAAAAAAAAATAAATATATCTGATAAAAAAATGTTTGAATATTACCTTTGATGCATATAGAGAACTGATACAAATTGACACCAGTGTAATATCACGGCGTCTATTTATGTCGAAACGTGTTTATCACATTGCCGAATCAATGAATATTTATATCCCGGTTGTCACCGGGCGTCGATCAGGTCGCGCAAAGGTCACCGCACGAGCCCGTTGAATTAAAAAAAATAATTTGTGTACTCTGTTTACATCGGACATTTCGCGCGCTGTAACTGGCGCGGGTGACGTTTGGAAAGTTCCATTTCAATCAAGTAACAATTTTTCAGGCAAAAATTAATAAACAATTGTAACAGTTGCTTATAAGTTGGTAAACATTACTTAAATAATTCGTAATTAATTTCGTGAGATTTCAGTAGTAATTGATCAATGAAAAGGGTACTAAATATTTTTAATTATCCTAAAGCATGTGTCCCACTACGAGATGTTTGCATGTAAAGTAACGTGTAAATTTTGATTGAACTACAGTCATCAAACAGCTGGTGTTAAATATAGTTAATGGGCGACATATGGAGATCTAAATTATAATATTTTTATGTTAAACCGTTTAGTTCCCATTTTTAATATTAATGCTTTTTATATTTGTGTCATTTTGACGACTGCCATTGACTTACTCTACATCGACTTCTTTTGTAATTCAAATTAATAAAATACCCAATCATTTATGTATTTTGTTTGTATACTAACTGTATGCACGTCATATTTTGTACGTTTATTATATGTGATAACACACTGGAACAATACCAGAAACGACTTCAATTTTATATCGGCCATGGAGAAAACCATATACCTATATGCTAATATATTAATAATTGTTTCGGTGGGTTAAAGACAGGTGTACGGTCGATTTTGGAAGTATTATGTGTTGGTAACCCTTAGTACTTCATTGTCATGGCGCCCTTTAACTGCTTGTGTAAACCAGACCCACCGAATTGGTATCAATAGCAGCCGGGTCGGCTAAGAAAGAGCGCGATGGGTGTAGCCTTAGTAAAGGCTGTACCTATCAGGACTATTACGCCATGCTGTGATGTGCCAAGATCCGATATCTGCGTGGTTACCAGCCGCCTTTCAAATCTATGGTAAGGTAGACTTTGTTTACGATGTAAGGGCCTTCTAATCATATTTGTTCCGAATTTGTGTCTTTCTATATGTTTATCCAACTCGCACTCGACCAGCTTGGTGGACTATGGCCTTCTCCCCTCTAATTGCGAGAGGAAATCGAGCCCAGCAGTGGGACTATGAGTTGTAATGACTATTTATGTATCTATTTGTTTGGACATATATAACTATGTATCTTTGTTTTTTTCATCTTCGTTGTTTATGAAGCCTTAATAATGTACGTGTCCTGATATGAGTGTGATAAAAAATTATTTAATTATTATACATCGATTTTAAAATCGATTCTAACAGGCAGAACCATTGAACTGCATATTTAGATTATTCTTGATTTGTGGTACATTTGTAACTTATATTATGGATCAAAAACTAGGATATATATCGTCCGTCTAAATAGACATGTTTCCGTCGGGTTTTCAAAGCGAAGGGGGGGCAGGTCATTGTTTCACCGTAAAACGCTTATCGGATGCAATATCTAAGATTTACTTAAAAACCGGATTCTAGGTTCAGTGCCGCTCGGTCCATCTGCTTGTCTGCCTACTATCATGCTGATAGCTTTTGTTTTAAATATTTCTGCGTACAACGAAATGCCGATTAAAACCAAGAGAGTGTTTTTGTATTGTGAAATATAATCAATTCTATTATAACTATCATTGAAAGTAGATCGTGGAGCCAAACTGGTCTATCAAGGTCACATTCTACTGTTATCACCGTGACAAACAGTTGGGTTAATTATACAATAATTAGGGTTCAGCGAGGTTTGAAAAGGTCTGATAATGGTCGCCGAGGTATTACTTTGAGCTTAGTTTACGTTTCTTTATTTCTGGTTAACGTGGATGTTTTCAGTGTTATTATTTATAAAGTAACCCTGTATCTCACTCGGTCTATAACGATATCCTAAAGGCTATCGGGTCCTGGCATGATTTCGGATAGCATATTTTTATTTGACAAATAAATCTCTGTTTTTTCTCTGTATGTAAAAATTTATTTAATTATATACATCGATTTTAAAATCGATTTTAAGAAGCAAAAGTAAAAAAGGTAAGCTTCCTCCATCTTTTTTTGGCCGGCAATGCGTCGTTGATACTCCTAGCTCCTACCTGTAGGTTATGTAATTTTGTGAGTAAATTGTTTTGTTTTCACTTGCAGTGGAGACATTATGTAACATTAGATTAGTTCAACACATTAAATTCAAATACGCTGTTTTTAACACTACATATTAATGTTGTATTGACTTGTATTTATGACTTTCCTCGAATGACAGTTGGCAACATTGATCAAAGGATATAAAAGTCATTTCTTTGGAGACTAGTCATCTATTCTGCAGGTTGATTGTTGTGCTTCTAAGAACACAATAGAGTTAATATAATAGTAATAGAGGAACACAGTGTGCGAGTGAGATTTCGAGCTTTACGGAAAATCCTAGTTGCGAGAAAGAGATGCAAGAAAATTTACCGTAGGACTGTTTTCAAACTATTTACTCTCCATTACTCTCCTGTCAAAAAATTGCTATTTGTTATTTTATTAGTTTCACTTCAATCTTTCTATATTTTATTAGACTAAAAATAGTAAACCTAATGGTGTCGTGTTCAGTATTAAACTGTAGGGTTACTTATAACAATACCCCAAACAAAGAGGCAACACACAGGTGAGTACTGATAGGGCAATACTACTTTCACGATCCTTATTTCCATAGAAGTTGATCTTAAAATTATATAAATTAAGATTAATTATATGCAGTAAATAATCCATTTTATGAATAATAACTTATGTTTCATAATTATGTGTGACATAAAAAGATATTGTGTACGTGAAAATCATACTGTTTCGTTTAGAACTTGCACAAAATCTATCGATAAGTGGATAATTTTTAAATAGGTATACATAAATATTTTTTGTTTTACCTAGATTTGTTAATATTTTGCCTTTTTAGTTTCGGTTACAGCTTGTAAACACATTGGACAGAAAGTAGATAGACTGATATAAAGGTGCATCTTTGGCTTTAGAATAGTATTAGCTTCGTAAATTGATAAAATTTGACGAATTTTATGACAATAAACGACGAAAGTGATTTCATATTTATTGACAAATTTTTCTTCTTCAAGGATTCCTGTAAATGCAGTTCAAAAAAAATGGATTCGAATGTTAAACCAGATAGGGAGGGTTCCTCACAAAGTTTACAGTAGACATTTTAAGGGCAACTATTTTGTTCTACGAAATTACTGACATGTGAATGAAGAATCTTCACCTCCAAAATTTGTTGGTTATTTCCTTTCTGAGGGCAATAAGTTATATCGATTTACATCAAATAATTAATTAAAACCACTAAGCATTATTATTATTGTTTTCTTTAGTACCGTTTAATCACGTTTTGTTTTATCCTCTTAAATACGGTTAAGTTCAGAAGAAGCGAAGTAAAGAGAAGTTACTAGGATAAGCATGGTGTTATTAATTTAACATCTAATAATTAATTAAGAGAACGAATTGAATATAGCAAAGAAACCTGTGATGGAATAGTCGACATTCATGTCGATAATACATGGACGTGAATTTGACATCACTGAAAGTCACTCACATTAGTGTATTTTTCACACACATGCACATTTATGTTTTAGTGACGCGATTTTGAGATGAGTGTTCCTCTATTACGTAACTCTATGAATAACACATTGTGTTACTGTACTGACGTGTATTGATTTAAAAATGTCACATCAGATAATGGAAATAACTGTCTTCGCCTAAGGCAACCTTTTTTTCGTTCAAAAACGAGTTATTATATTTTAGCCAGTAGTAATTTTAACAATTTATTACGAAAATATCTCAATGCTGATCGCAACATTATAAAGTTTCATCATAATAAATTTACTCACGTTCAAATTTTTATGTAATTTAATATTGTGCAATGGCTTCTTTGCTATCGTTGTAAATTGCATGTTTTTTTAACATTTCCCAATAAACAAATGCATGGTCAAATCGAAGTATTACAAAATATTTTACGCTTCCCTCGTGTGGAGCCACGTAACGCACGTATGGCAACACCGAACACAGGCGTCACAAGACTGCTGTGGATGGAGAACAATGGACGAATTGCAATATTCCCTTTCACTTGCACACAATAGAAAGCAACTTATGCGTCGTGTTCAAAAAGATATAGAATTTGTTACTTACAAGCGAACACTGGATCGAATATTTTTAAAGCATTTTTGCTTTTCTACTACTAAGTGTCGTAAAATCCCAAGGTAATTTTAATCGACTTCACAATAAAGTAAAATATAATACTTGAATATTAACTAAATTTATTTATTACAAGTGTTTTTGAATAAAAAAATAATTGCAACTTTTTTTCATCTGATTCCATAATCGCGCCAATCGATCGTCTATATTAGTCTATACGTTATCTGTATGCTGTACGCTCTGTACCTCCTTTGAGTTTGGCGCTAACGCAAGCCACGGGCGTGGTTGCATAGTCCTTGGCCTACATTCGACTGCACCCCCGCCCCAGTTAGCGCTTGAAGCGTTCGAACGTTCAGTGAAAGGGGGCTACGAGGTCGATGCAGCGGCTGAATCAGCTACGCGTTCTATTTTTAAAAGCGGGGCGTAGCAACAGCGCTGTACAAAATAGGGCAAGAGCGAGAACTGTTTTATATGTAGCTTGCGTATCTACGATGCCCTAGTAGTTTGTCGTAGAATAAATCGAAACTCTCCAATGAATAAAGTAAACGAGAATTTATGTTTTTGTAGCGGATTTTAAATAAAACGGAGCCTTCATTGGTTTGCCTGTCGTAGAATAGAATCAAATGTTCACCCCACCTTGAGATTACCATTCAATTAAGATAGCATTGCGGACGTTGCAAGAACCGTTGACAATACGATAATTTCATGATGATCTGGTAGCCTTCTCAGTGTCATTAGCTCATGATAAATTTTAAAATGGCAGCAAATAGTCTTTTTATATATTCATTATGATAAGGTTACTTACTAATATTTGTTTAATGTCAATGATAAGCTACTAAAGTTTTGCTACGCCGTGTTATGTGAACCTGGTCTGGTTTAGTTAATAATGTAAAAGCTTATGCGTCATTCTTTTTTAGGTCACACTATGTAACCAACCCTCTCGTGTTAAAAAGAGGCCTTTGTGGACGCGTTTTACATGTAGTGGTCTTCGTTTCTCAGAGACCTCTTTTGTCTGAAAAGCTAGTCTTTGTAGATGTGAAAACGTTTATGATTCATGCGTCCCTGTCATGTTTTCGTACAGATAGTTGTTATTGCAAAGTGTTATCTGGTTGTTGTTATGTCCAAAACAAATGGTGAAAGAATAAACTTGGTACACTTTACTTTAGGAGTTGTCCTAAAGGTATAGATTAACTCATAGAAGTTAAAAAACAGCTCTCAATACAACCTCAGACAGCCTAATGCCCAAAATGAAGAAATTATAAAAAAGTGCTTAAATGCCTGATAATAATGAATACAAAAGTATTACGAGTATGGCAGCCGGAAGCTCTTGTTATTATGAAGTGGGGCTTTTCTCAAGTGGAAGCCCTTTTATTGACCGGCTTAATGTTTTTCTATTTGTGTATATCTAAAACCCACCTTCGCTGTACACAGATGCACAGTAACGAACCCACACCCACGCCTGCGCCTGCCACCGGTCCAGCGCTGCTCCTGCAGTTGGGGCGTCTGATAGTGCGCACGCGGAGTGCCAGCCCGGCGCGCAAGCGTCGTCCCTCCACTAGCCACCAGGTGAACATTATACTACGATAAATTTTCGATTTGATAACAGATGGCACCGCTGAACCTCTGAATCACGCTCATGAAGTTTTCGACATATCTAGATAGACTAACAAACGAATTGATCTTATAAGCATTTCAAAAATGTGCCAATTTGAACTGAAAAGTTTTGACGGATTGGGTGCAAGGCGCTCCGTTCAATCCGGAGTCAAATATCTGTGCACCCTGCTGTGTGAGGCAGTGGCATCGGGTCCGGCCTGTTGGATGTCTCTCGGCCCAGATCACCCTACCGTCTTTCCTGCCTGGCCAGTTACTGCAGTAGTTCTGGAATTACTCCTGAACCGTTTTAAACGCAAAACGATTCTTGTATCGGGGAGCCAAATAAAAAAGACCATAATCGCCGGCAGCTCCTCATTGATGCTTTTCTTGTTATGGAAGTCCGTGGTGGGAAGTGGTCACTTACCATCGGGTGGAACGTCTGTTTGTAGGTTAGTGACAAAAAAAGTTTGATCTCTTCCGCAAGCATGATCACCTAACTTTATTTATATCTAGCTAAAATATTACAATCACAACTTTTTCAGTCAAAAGTGCTTTTAACTGTCACTATCCGACAAAAGTATTTTGACTAATAAATTTAGTTAAAACAATTTTTAACTAAAATATATGTTTTATATTTTGCCGATTATTTAATGAATTGAGTTAAAAACAGGGGAGACGGAGGTACAAAGTTCATTAGTTAGGGGCCTTGGGAGTCCGTTTAAGTTATTTGGCTTTAGTTAGGCTGTTTTAAATTGAAACCTCTCGTTGCTTACACATAATTGATGTTAAAATTACTTTAGACCAATCTCTTCGATTGAGAATTCTACTGGCTGACATTGGTTCAGATCACTATTGACAGGAAAGACTTCTGATTGCATTTGTAGATTAAAAAATGCGAGATGTGTATCTGAAGATGATCCTCCATTATCTGAACGGCTTGCGAATTCGCTTAACACCTGCGAAGGTGGTCTCATGAAGGCACTCTCGTTTGTAGGTTCAAGTACAGCCGAAGGCGGAGAGTGAGTCGAAAGGCGTGGAGGTGCAGCTCAGTGACCATGTCCAGGCGTTGTGGCGCGAGCAGATTCCAGTTTGTATTGAGGTCAGTGTTTTAGCGATTACAAAATTAGTCGGCAAAACTGTTCAACGGTTACTTTGGATCACCATCACTCAATAATGACGATGACGCCAATGCGGCATGGCGTGTTAGCGCAAATTTACCACCGTGATATCCAACATTCGTTCCAGGTCCTGTTAGCTCCGGAGTGCCAGGAATGCTTCGCGGCGCTCAGCCGCCTGGAGGGGGAGGCCTCGTACGATAAGCTCCATTCACAGCAGCGAGCCCTTCTCCTCGAGCGGTGGACCATGTGGGCCCTGGTCAACAAGTAAGCTATGGCTGTAGGACCTGATTCAATCGGCGATGATTGATTGAACGGTGGATGCATTGCGAAGTTGAAAGAATACCACCCAACCCTGCACAAATACCGTCGACTTTAAATTAGGTCGTGGTAGCAGGCCACCGACGTCCAACGGGAGGGACCGTTTGTCGTAATCTCGTGCGGCCAAGAAGGCCCGCGGGCAGGGGAGGTTGGTGCGGACTCCAGGTTGAGTAGATGGAGCTTGTACGCCTAAATGATGTGGCTGAAAGCACTCTTACATTACAAGTTGCTTTCTTAGTCTGGCTGGCTAACTACTTCCTTATTTTTTAAGAAATCATTAGTCGATTGAAATGTTGAAGTTCACAAGACAAACTTGTATATCACTCCTTCTCTGGAGGCGGTTTGTTAGCTCGTCACGTTATTCGTATCGCCCATGTCTGATTCTGTCTTCATACACTTTTTCCAGAACTCACGACACCCCGACCTTCATCACCCCCCAATGGCTTCTGAACGCGGTGCGGTCTCAACTGCACTTCTCCCAGCTGTCGGCCTGGCTGGCGCGCCTCAAGGAGAACAAGGTGGTTGACGAGAGCCCCACGGAGCGAAGGTATATATAGCAGCTAGGAATATTTTGTAAATTATTTTCATACCGCGTATGTTTCACTGTTAGTCACTTCTTCGTTTATACTAGGGAAGTTACGGATATGATATTTCGGATCCAGATATGGATACGGATATATGAATAATATTTTACCGGTTTCGGTTATGGTTATGGATATGAAATTATTTCGGATTATCCGATTGTTTCGGATAATTTTGGTTGGATTTTAGATGATTTACGAAATGGAAAAAATTTATAAAGCTTGACTTTGTTTCTAGGTTTTATGTGATATTGTAATCACAGAAAAAAAATTATATAATAAAAACTGTGTAGAATGAGAGCCATCCATCCATCCATCCATCCATCAGCCTTTGGAGGTCCACTGCTGGACATAGGCCTCCCCTAACTTGCGCCACTCTGACCGGTCCTGTGCCTTCTGAATCCAGCGGATGCCCGCTGTCTTCTTCAGGTCGTCAGTCCACCTGGTCGGGGGGCGTCCTATGCTCCTTTTTCCGAGACGTGGGCGCCATTCGAGGACCTTTCTTCCCCAACGGAAACAAACAACAAACAACAATCTTTCAATCATTTCTTCTCAATGAAAACGCCACGGCTAAATTATCGGCTCTTTCAGCGTAAACTAGTCATAACGTACTTTATTTAGACTCTGTCTCTATCCGAAATTATCCGAAACTTTTTTATCGGTTTTGGTTACGGTTTCGGATATCTTTTTATTTCGGATAATCGATGGTTCCGGTTACGATTACGGAGCTCCATAACATCCCTGCTTTTTAAATTTCCAATTTCCAATTCCAATTATTATATGTGTTTACTATAACTGACCGTTAGTTGAAAAAAAAATTGTTCCAGGCGCAAGTTGAGCCGCGAGACGTGCAACTACAAGAAACTGGAGGCGAACACCGACGAGAAGGACCTGAAGGAGGAACGCAAGCTGAACATTGTTTACTCCATCAAGATACCGGGCGAGAGCTACAAGATGGCGGAGTTTGCCCTGCCGCCTACGGACCACACCTTCCCTATCACCGACATAGGGGACAACGTACACCTCAAAGTGGTCCTCGAGAGCTTACCGCGCATCGACGACATCCCGACAGTCACATGTACCTGCCAGAAGAGACGGCCCAGCAAGGAGGTGCCCGCGAGCGTCCACGAGGAGCTCGTCGGGAAACTCAACGATCTCACGCTGGGCCCGCGCTCCTCTAAATATTCCCCCGACGCCATCAACTCCAACATCGGTAGCACCAGCCGTCGGCTCTCCATCATATCGAATCCCGGATCGACCGAATACTTGTACTCGACGCGGGACAAGTTGGACGAGTCGAAGAAGGAAATCGTCGACGATAGAATGCTGACACCGTGCAGCGAGAGCGGCAAACACAAGTGCAACTGCGACGACGAGTCCGATGGCAAAGAGAATCACAGATCTTCCACTAGCTTAAGTCCTCAGGAACCAAAGAAGTTGGACGAGGCCCGGTTGAAGGAGATAGCGAAGTACAAGAGACGGTTGCGGAAGGAGAGCAAGTTGAAGAGGCTCTGCGACAGCACGTCTTCCGAAGGCGAGGGTTTGAAGAGCAAGGAGACTCACACGTCCATCCCCATTCTGCAGGCGGCGAGGTTTGACAGGTTCAGAGCAATCGGTTGTTACAGGAATCAGACGTACCTGACGTTGCCGGCGAGCAGGATCGAGAGCAGATCGCCGTTCGTGGAGGCAGTGAGCATACCGCAGACGGAGTTCAAGAAGACGAATTCGGTGTCCACTCAGACCGAAGACATTGCATGCCAGTGCGGCACGGTGCTTCAAATGCAATGTCACACGTGCTCAGACAGAGGCATGGTCAGGTCCGAGGGCAACTACAACTTAGCGTCGATGGACTCTGAGAACGGGGCGAGACGTAAATGCGAGGAGGACGACAAGGCCCTGAAAAAGCATAAATGTGATAATTTTAGTAGTAATTCAACGTGTGATATAAGTTTAAATAATTTTAGTGATAGTGTTAAAGATGAGGCCTCGATTATAAAGAGGCCGAAGTTGCGGCGGTTTTTTCCCATTGTTGACAGGATCGAAAAGATTGTCGCTGACAGATTTACGCATAAAGATTCAGAAAGCGATATGCAGGAGCTGAATCTCCGCGACGACGACACGGTCTTCTCGGTGCCGAAGCCCGAGGCAAAGCGTCAGAAGACGTATTCTATTAACGAAGATTACGTTCTGTACGAGAAATGTGATTATGGAACAATTGATAAATGTGATATGGAATCTCCGAAGGAAGAAGACCGGAAAGACCTAGTAGACCGAAAAGACCAGAACGGGTTCGTGTTCCCCGACCCAAAGAAGACCTGCCCCGACAACCAGGTGCCATCTCCTACCGAGGTGGACAGATTCCGGTGGAGGTTTGATTCCGCCGCATCCATGGTGTTTCACACGAAGACCGGTCTACCGTTGACCTCTAGTCCAGCGCCGCTACGACGCGGCAATAACTGTTTTGACTTCGACGATTCTATTAACGGAATTTCTGGTATTAAGAGGTAAGTTCAATTTGAATTTATCTAACAGAAGATATAACACTGGTCACAAAGACGGCCTTATCGCTCAGGTAGCGATCTCTTCCAGACAACTATCAGTAGACGACATTAGTCAGTAAGAGAAAGTGGGTGAGGATGTACATAAACAAAAAATATATGATAAAACACTATATAAAATAAGAGTTAAGATGAGAAAGGGTTAGATAGTTAATGTCAGAGGAGAGAAGTGAAGATAAAAAAATAAATCAATAAATTCGCGATTACGATGCTTATACTTCCTTTTGAAAGAATCAAAAGTCTTAGCCTGATTGACCTGAAGATTTTTTATAGTAACTTGATGTATGAGCGGGAGCGAAGGTAGCGGTATTCTATGCAGAGTAAGGACTTAATTAAGGACCTCTTTTATTAATTGGTAGGACCAGTTAGCCAGACGGACTTGTCTGGGTATCAGTGGGTAGCACTAATTAAATAACAAAGGGCTTTGGATAACCTCAACCCGTCTACCACGCTACATATTTGCAGTGCGTTTTACGACTTCTCCCATACGAGGTAATTCGTGACCAGCATAGGCCCGGCAAATGAGTTCCAATGTTAATGCTTGTTATGTGTTATATTTCAGCGCTCTGTTCCATCCGATTTCCCCCCCGT
>PDGT01000100.1:502504-518142 GCA_003671415.1 Megathymus violae | reverse complement strand
CCCCGCAAGAAGGAGACAGCACAACGGAAGCTACGGATCGGGCCGAGTACTGGTCTGCTTGGTAAGACCCTCGTATTTATGAGTGCCTAGTACTTTTAAAATAAAATAAATCACATTATGAGTGCAGATTATTTGTTATATAATATTTTTAAGTCTGAATAATATTATTTCATGTATAGTATGGAATCTCGAAAACGAAATATAGACAATTTTATGAATGCATGGAATCTTTAGGAAGTACAAAACTGTTCACAAAAGCAGCTAAAGTTAGCCGATAGTAATCCATCCAGAACAACCCTATTGTACAAATTAAAACAAATGACGTCCTGAAGCTGCTACGACGCCATCAGGTATTTTGTATTTTTATGACTAGACGTAAAACATCTCTAGTTAAGCTTAAGTTTTTCGTTTTGTATTTGTTGGATACAGATTTCTATTGTTATGTACATATACTACGTAGATGCTTATTTGACAAAACACGTTAGGTGCAAAAATATCAGAAATATCAGATGTCAAAGAGCATTACAATATTGCTTTAGAACCAGTTTTCCGATCCTGTCTGTGGTTTTATTACCCCCGGAGGGGTATAAAAGCTGTTCTACGAGGGTAATGAAGAGTAGAAGAAGAACGAAGGAACGCGTTAGTTCGGTGGAAAACAATAAAACCGGAGAAATAATTGCCATAAAAACCGGTGAACTGTTAAGAAGGACCTCTAGCACATGAGACGACTCTCGCCCTTATAAGACAGAAAGTTTTTATTACCCGAATCATCGATTGTCCTATTGGTTTCTAAGGAATGTTGAATTGACAAGAAAAGCGTAGAGAGTACTGGAATAATCGGAAAAACAATAAAAATTTGAAAAGCAATTCATTCGGTTTTCAAATACAGAAGCGAAGGGTACTCTCTACGAAGCAAAATATCGGCGATTAACCTGTGTGCGAATGCGACTGTTTACTAGTGTTAACGCTGAACGAAAGACCCCCGCTGGATCTACGGTCTCGTGCTCTAAAACAGGCACACCTACGCCGACGTCCGTTGCATCGGTGCAGGCAATTTCTACGGGTGGATTTGGTATGGTCTTGTTAACAGCCATGGAAGCGACGATCAAGAGTCAGCGCGTAGCGACAGGGGCCATGGTGGAGAGCTAACGTGAAGCCATACAGGTGGGCCTCAGAGCAATGGACGCGAAGTTGAAAGGGTTGTACGAAGTTTTGAATATCTTAAAAGAAGACGTGGAATGGTTGAAGATGTGTAATACCGGGTACGCGAAGCCCTTATAGCTGGATAAATGCACATCAAAAGAAGCTCGAGGACTTGGGCAGCAAGTTCAAAGAAGTCAAGGCTTTGGGCTTAGTTACTTCCGTAAATATTGGAGCAACAAAGTTTCAGATTTCAAGCTTTGGTTGCACTACCTCATAGACGGTGTTCAGGCACCAGTTTTAAGTGGAAGCTAAAGGGAATGGTTCGCAGGACGAGCACTTGCTCGCAGCTTTCACCCTAGCTCTTCGAGGAGAAGTTCTCTAGGTCTTGGAAAATCAGCCGATCGATGTACTTTGGAGACATTCTTGAAGGCTCTGGAAGCTCGCTGTGAAGACAAACATCTTGTCACGTATATCACGCACAGCTCAAAAGACCGTATTTTGAAGTAGAGTGAATGCCTGCAGCAGTGGGCTACAGGAATCGGACGCCTTTTACGCTTATCTTATGCATCAGCCTTTTACACCTGTCAAAGACAAATTCCTGGAGACGTTTGTTAGCGGCATAAGGGATCCTGAAGTCAGAGCAACGGTACATATGTTGGGAAATGGTGGCAATGATTCAACTGTCTGACTGACTTACAACTGTCACCTAGGAGACCTTAAAGCCAGGGCCACGGAGCTGCCACTAACTAGATTTAGTCGAGCCCCTACTGTGTTCACGGGTTTGTCATCGGATCAGCCTTGTGACTGCTGAAGAGATAAATGGTAAATCCTGTCGCTTTACACGCTACGAGTTTACAGGAGCGTCAAAATCCATGGCGCGATCGGAATTGTTGAAGCGAACCATCCGTCCGGTCTGTAACCTACACTCCAGCCACTGGCCAGCCTGGGAGTTACAAAAATTGAATGAAACTAGTAGGGAGGAGTTTTAAGTTTGCCGGAACAAAAAGTCTTCCTGGTTCAACTTCATTTAGCGTTTTCTCGAACACGTGTGTATGCTGACGCAACAATACAAATTATTATTATTATAATAAACAAAATGACAAATCAGAAGTACTTGAGTATGAAACTAGTTCTTCAATAGATGACAGCGGTAAAGATATTTAATGGGATAGGAACCACGGCTCTACAGGTGTTTCCTCCGGACCTAGATTTTGAAAGAAAGAACTGAAGAAAAATGTTCATTAATTTTCACAACTTGACTATTCCAATAAAACTAACAATTATAACAGCAAAAATAAATCAAAAACTTAACCAAAGTCACCACAGCAAAAAGTCGAAAATGTTCGCACTCGGCGAATTATGTGATATTACGGCGCTGATTTTCAGCCCAACCCTACAGATAATCTCGGACGACTGCTCGTACGCCGCAATCTTATATCTCCATACTTTTAGGAACCAAATAATTATTAAACAAAATTAAAGCTCTTATAAATGGCTGAAGATATTGGGATTTTTTGTGTCTCCTCCCGTCTTGTTATAATATCTTCAATTTATTGTCCAAATTTATGTTAATTAGCATTCCTCCAGGTCGTCAATTATGAAGCTTAATTTTTATACCTTAGAATTATACCTAGAGTTTTTGAGTCCAAGCCAACCTCCCTTACTCGCGTTGCACCCCGCTGAACAACGGACGAGGTTGTGGCGAACGGCCTCTCCTATTAGGGATCGCTGGGCTTTGTACCACCCGGTTTAATGCCGGCGGTACTTGCATGGTGCTAGGGTATGTTGTCCGACTCGCTAGCTACCACCCTCCTACTAAAATCGACTGTGAATCGTTTCATACGTATTTCGGTTGCAGTGTCGGCACACTTCGGTGATGTCTTTGATGTTACTGATGTCTGGGCGAGGGTGACCGCTTACTACCAGGTGTCTCGTCTGCGCGTTTGTTGACTGGATGTTTCATGTATTTTATTCAATATAAGAAATATAGGAAACTGTTGCTACTTCCACAGGCAGCTTCGAGGAATCGGCGTTGAAGGGTCGGCTGGAGCCAGTCGCCACTGTGGCTGGGTTCACGGCCGAGTTGGGCGCTTCCGGAGCCTTCTGTCCTCCCCACGAGCGGCTGCCGGTCACCGTGTTCTTCTACTCACCTGGTGGCACCAACGCTCCCTACATGGTGAGTGTCTTTTGCTTCAATGAAGGAAAGCATCCTGAGGAAACCTGCATACCTAAGAGTTCTTCATAATGTTCTCGAAAGTGTGTGAAGTCTGCCAATTCGCGTTTGACCACCGTGGCGGAATCCGGCCCTAACCTGCCGAGTCCAGTAGTGGGATAATTATGGGTTGTGATGATCATTAATGACCTCGTACCTTATCATAAAGTACCCAAAACTTTGCTCCTACTGTTATGATCTCAATCGCATCTTTGAAATCCCTTTGGAACGTCCAGGGGTGGAGAGTATGGTCTAGGGGTGGGCAGTGACCGTCCATTAGGATATGTCTAATAATGTGCAGACTTTTTTTTGTATATGTAATCACAATGCAACTAACACAACGAAGTTATTTTAATATACAGTTGTACCAGGGCGACATGAGTCTTGAGGAGGAGATCTGATTGTACAGTAAACAGTTAGTTTTCCTGTGGATTTTACTTATGAGTAGATACATCACTCTTCCAACTCCATGAGGTCATAATAAGAATCGAGTCAGATAAATGTTCCTTTGGTATATTCACTACTGTTGTACATTTTGAAGTACCAGGATTACATAAGATCGAGTGAACAGATTATATACGGAAGGATAATTGCGTAATTCCAGAGACAAAACTTCAATTGTTTATACGAATCCTTATTTTTATTAATAACTGGCTTGTAGGCTATCTGGTGGTAGGTGGTCACTATCACTAACGCATTTCTGTCACACAACTAGCGATGACGTCATCTGCTCGTCTACGGGACATTACACTACAGTTGATGACGTAATAAAAAGTTGACGTTATTATTTTAGATTGATAAAGCCGTCTCTGGTGCGGTGAGGATACGATATGATAGCAGCAGTGTGAATATTGGTTACCAGGGTCACATAAACCTGGGGCCGGGCGGCTACCGGGTGGCTCGCTCGGGCACCGTCCAGGTCTCCCTGTTCAACCCCCACGGCACCTTGGTTAAGATGTTCGTGGTGCTGTACGACCTGACCAGCATGCCGCCCATGGCGAGGACCTTTCTGCGCCAGCGCACGCTGTACATGCCGGCTGGGGCGGACCCGCCTAAGTCCAGCCAGCTTCACAAGTGGCTGCGGTATCTAATACATCTCAGGTACGAGAGGTCAAAAAAGGATAATTCCACCAAATTTAAAATTTTCCAAACTAAACGTTCCTAGATCTGATAAAACATTTCAACTTTTAAATATGAACATTTTCATTCAATTAAAACAGGTATTTATTATATTTTACATATTTCTCCTTTTCAGATTCATGACCTCCAAATCTGGGAAATTGTACCTCCACACAGATATCCGCATAATAGTATCGAGAAAAGCCGATTTAGACACGGCTACGGCACATTCCGCCTTGTTCCGCCCGCTGCCGGCCAATCGGAGCGACGCAACTTCACCCTTGACCAATCAGAAGCTAGATAATTCCAAGAAAACAGAATCAACCAATCAGAGCCCTGGATTTTCGACCGATCGCACGCCGAATCGCGTTTTTGGCGGTTGCAGCGATTTCGACAACGAAATGAAGGAATTCGGTTACGAGAATCAGAACGGAGTGTCGTATGAGCTGAGGAGTTTCACTTACGCCCCGGAGAACCCTAAATACTCGCCGCGATAGTGTCGGGTTCCGTGGGGACGTCGATCGTTTAGTGCCTGCTTGTACGCAATGATTTCGTGTTAGTAATATGTATGTATTAAACAAAAGAATATATTTTTGGTTTTATAGAAGATTGTTTTATTTCCGTAATACAGGTCTCGAAGTCGACTCGAGTGGTGTAGAAAGTTCATTTAAACGTGTCTCATAGCGGTCGCAAACGGCCTTCGTCTTAGTGCCGAGGGTGCATCTACGGTGTGTGTCACGAAATGATTTAATTTTAGCCCTAGCACATTCGAGTCCTTCAGTCTGCGTGAAAGTCGAAAGCCATATCTCGGTACACGTCGCCAGTGGACCCGCTGGCGCGCCGGAGCGGACTCGCTAATAATGTTTTTACGGTAAGCACGTACGTTATCTCGACTTGTCGTTTATCGATAAAAAGTGTGTCGTTCAGTTCCATTCACAAAAAATGTGTAAGTGCAATAAATAACGTTTCAAAGTAAAGATGCAGAATAAATTTAGATATTAATTACACCAACACAATTATAAAACTACCATCTCATCGTTCTTCAACACGCACATCAAAATTAGAAGTAGACACAAAGCTGAAGACACGCTTGCAACTGTTGGATGTTTGATATAAAATTATTATGATGTGATTCCACAAGTGTTCCGAACTGTGCGGCGCTGTGCCGGGTACGGAACAAATGTTTATCGAGATGGACTCGTTTAACTAATCGATGACAAAAAGTGCGCGAAATGTTTGCTGACAACCGTGTACTTTTCTACTTGCACACGTGCGGCGGCCTCGGGTCGACGTGCCCGCGCATGTCGTTCGCGAACTCGGTTCGTCGACTTGATCTTGTCAACTCAGTCTGCCTTCCGCTATCGGAGTGAAAACATTATTAATTATGGATTGAGCGAATTATAAAATTATTAAATTTATTTAAGCGATTGAATATTATCCTGTACTATGGGATTCATGTCACGTCGACTATATAGTGTTTATATAAATAGGAACAAGAAGAACGATGCAACTCAAGAGTTGACTCAAATTTTGAATTTGAACTAATGAGATGAGAAAATGGAAGACTATTTAGCTCAATACAGAAGAGAGTAGAAGAAAATCGCCGATTCAAAATATTCAGGTTGAGGAAAATTAGACATAGGGGGAAGTGCCCGGATGGCACCTAGTGCCGGACACTCGTACTATTTCGGCAAATCATAACGCGAGCGATTGAAAGACGGGTGAAGGGGATGCAGGGGGAGGTAGCAATACCAAGTCACGAGACGCGGTTTGTCAGTGACACACGTGGCAATGGGTGGAGCGGCTGTTTGAAGGTTTTGGCGAAAAGACACTGCGTCACATAATATTCAAGCGAGTGTTACAGCTTATTGTTTATGATCAGTTGTTTGTTTATTTTGAATAAAAGTATTGTTCCATTGTTGCTCATAATTCATAAAAGTTTTTGAAGATTTCCAAAGTAGTTTTGATATGGGATGTTTAATTCTGTCGAGCCTCTGTCCCCTAGTACCGGACACAAAGTATTCCTTTAACGCCGGTCAGTGAACAGGTTTCTTTTTCTTGTCAGTATTTATACTATTTATAGTAATTGTTAAATCATTTTTTAAGATAGCAGAAGAACGGAACAAAATCGAAACGGAATAGAAAAAAACAAGCGAAAATAGGACAAAAGAAGATTACAAACTGTGATTACTAAGGTTTTAATTGTAGAACTTACTTTAGATTCCGAAAAGTAATCTACATGATAAAATATCAGCATTAAACCGTCGGGAAGAAGTGACATTGCAACCAAAGGTCGGTAGATTTTACCATCATCCCCATAGAAAATTGCTGTTGAATAAAAATATTGCTAAGCAGAAAAAGAATAAAAACCAACCTTAAAAATTATTCGAGTACATAAAACTAAAAAAAGCAACTCTAATAAAAATGTAAATGTTATAAAAAAAGGATAAAAATAGGTTGGCAGTTAAAAGTTTAAAGTTAAAGAAAAAAATACATACCTATGACCTTTATTAAGATATAATTACAAATATATCTCAAAAAGTTTAAAAAGAAAAGTACACCCGTGCGGGCCGGGGCGGGCCGCTAGTGTCCTATACGTACTCGTAGATATATGGCTATGCGTGTATCTATATAATATTACTATGCGACTAACTTCATCGATGTGTTCTGTCGCAAGCACTCAACAAGCAGCAAGCAAAAAATAGTGCACAGATGTGATACGTTTCTTTATGCTCCAACACTGTTTAACGGCAAATTGGTAATTGTGTACTTTATCATTGAAACGAAACTGTAGAGATTACATTCATAAAGATACCGAGTCGTCGACCACCGCCGCTGAATGTGACGGGACACGAGAACAACCTACACGTTATCTAGAAATAATCATTGTTTCGCGATAAAGTCACCTTTATACTAAACCCACATACCCGTGTCGCCGGTCCAATACAAGAGAGGTGTACAGAAAAGTGTGATAAACACGAATACAGTGAACGAGTGTGTATGGCAGCGATAAATTTTGCAGCAGAACATTGAAAAACGTTTCAAAACTGTTTGGTAACCACCGTAAATGTGGTCGCGCGATGTGTCGCGGCACCGGTGGTTGACGTCACGGTGACGGACGCCGCATAGGCAACGCTAGCTTTGTTTTACAGGCTGCAATGACGGTATTGAACGTTACATTACGGCCGTTATGTAGCCGTAGCTTAGTGCTCGATAAAATGAGATCTCGAAATAATAATTCAGGGTAAACAACAATAATTTTATTCAATAAATATTACAAATATACAACCACGTACGCAATAAATAAAACAAATTATGGCGTCGACTTAAATCTACGTTTAATTTAAATAAATTAAGATTTACATTTCGTTATAATATTCGTAAGTACGGCAACGAGGGCTGTCGGCTGTCGGTGAGGTGAAGTAGCGCGCGGGTGCCGCGGTGACCGTTATATTGGAAGGCCACAGATTTGTTGCTAGTACGAAGGACTGTAATGGGACTTTCTTTTGTGCGGCAAAACCTAAATCGATAAAATAATATCTAAGCAAACATACTTAGAAATGAGTCTGAAATATTATCGTAATACTAAATAAAAAGTGTTCTCTGTAAGTCTGTCTGTTAGTAGAAATTCTCATTGGGAGTTACGTGCCGCTTGCTCTACCGAGTTTCCTCGTGGCGTCGTGCCGGAGCACCAGCGAAGGTCGAGTTCTGAGGAATGTCTAAAAGCGAACTTCGGATAAAAACCTTTTCGTTGCACCGAGTCAAACAGCCCTCGTCGACCGACGGACAGGTTACATGTCCGTTACTATTAAATATTAAACAAGTCACACTAAGTAAAGCTAATTTACAAGTCGCAATTTGTCAACAACCAGTTATGTTGTAGAACTGAAACGCGCGAAACGCGGAAGCGTTTCGATTAGTTGGCGGATATTCCTATTATCTTTAATTAACGGATATCGTCTCGATCTGAGAACACGACAGGTGTATCCGTCGAGGGGTCCATTTTTGTTTTTTCTAAGCGTCATGAGGGGCAGTATTGTTTTTACTTTGCGGTGATCCGTGACTACTGAACTTATTTAGAAAATTCTTTTGCCAATTAATATTCACAGACACTACAGATTTATGTAGTAGTGCAAATAAGTTATGTGAAAACGGGTACAGTTGAATGAAACGCTCCCATTTACTGCCACTTACAGGCGTCGCATTAGGACATTTACAATTTCAACTATCTAATAATTTGGAAGGTTTTTGTTTATGTTAATTCTACGCGATAGTCAACAGAGGTCGTGTCGAGTGGACGTGGCCGTGGGCGCTGCGGTCCTGTGCCCTGTAGGGACCGTGTTTGATTTCCACTTGCTCTTCGCCATCCGCTTCCTGGAATTTTAAATGAGTGTCACCGATCGCTTAATGGTCGTAACGATAGCAGTTTCAGAAGTGGTTGTAACACTTAAGGGAACTAAAAATGTCTAACAATAAAAATGACTAAAAATAATTTTTAAATGTCTATTGTTACCCAATGTAAATTAAATTTAACTTAATTAGTAACAGCTTCCCAAGCAGTGTTTATGGAGAAGACATTGTTTTTAGGAAAGTATCTGTGGAGCCAATCACTCGCAAATAGGTTTTGGTTAAATACCCCGCCGTTCCAACTCCTCCACAACATTGCATGTCAGGTCGCTCGCGGTGTTCGCTGCATCAACTGAACCCCTTTCACCTTTCACCCATTAATTTACATAGCTGATCATTATAATATATTTTGAGTTTTTGTTTGTATCACCCAGTGGCATATACACTCTTTTTAAGTTTATGTATGTATGTTTAATGTGTAGTCGTGCAATCTTGGTCGCTGGTGTGTGCCTTTCAAAATGAATGTGCTGCCCAAAGTTTGTCCGGAAATTGTCACTGTCAGCGACAAGACTCTTAACTTTTGTTTTGTTCGTCAGTGTGCAGTGATGTATTCTTAATGTATTGCGCATCACGAAGGGAGGTCGGTGTGGGTTTGAGGATGTGCGAATACAGCGGTGTCCATACCTCCGGGAATATGCTCCTGGACCAGGGTCCCCAGGCGGGCTCCTCCTCGTGGTCGTAGTGGTGTTGGTGCTGAGCATGTTCGTAGTATATCACCTGAAATTAATATTATATACAAATAAATATACCCTCACTCATGCACTGACACTCCCGCATTAAGACCCCCGTGCCGTGGTGCCATGGACGTGTCAAATATGACAGCGAAAACACCCCCAACCCGAGAACACCTGTCAAAAAATCGTCTGCACGAGGAATCGAATCCGGGTCTCCTCGTTCGACGAACAGGGTTGCCGTCGTCACATCGTAAATGTTGTTACAACAACACACGTAACTAAACACAAGTCCCCACTCGTGCGGCACCCTGTATTGAAGTTAACGGCCTAAAGAGACATCAGAACTAACCAAGAACCGATATGTCTACTAATATCTATGTTTCAAAACCTAAAATACGAGATGCGTCAATTCTCAATTATTATTATGTCGTATATTTGTCGTTTATGTACAATACATGAATTAATAATTTAAGTACTGAATTATTAAAATATTTTTTTAACTTTTAAACAGATTTTTTTTCATATAAATTCTCTCCCAGCAGATTTTTAGTATTTTATATAAGTGTTTAAAAGGCGAGAAGTGAACTAAAACACCTAAATAATACTGAAACATTTCTTTTCACATAAAATAAAAACAGTAATAGAGATCCTGTAGTTTTAAGTAAACCCAAAGTGTAAAACCCCCGCTGATGCAACCACTCGCTCGCAGGTAAAGCCGAACGGTGAAACCTGCGCACGAGTGGCGTGGCGTCAACGAGGGTTCGCGTCGGAGCATGAATATGAATAAATAAAAAAATAAAGAAAACCTTAAAAAAAGGCACGGCGGAAAAAACTGTGGAGTAGAAATTTCATTAATAAAAAGTAAAAAAAAAATACTTATAAACAGCCTATTTACTCTCCCTTTGAAGACTCACACATCGTAAGTAGGTGGAAACTCGAACGCGACCAAGTTATTCCAGTCCTTTTAAGTGCGCACAATGAATGACTATGCAAACCCCGTTCCCGCCGTACGTCGAGTTATTCGGTGGAAGAACGGCGATAGGGGAATCACTTTAAAAAATTCCTGTGCACATTCTCCAAAATGTACCCTATATAAGACCGAGAGGCTGCGCCTGTGCTCAAGCCTCTGCAGGTTGGTTTCGACCAGATCTGGGTCACAAATGAGCCTTAGCACGCCTCTCCATCGAGTCCAACGCAGATAGACGACGTTTGGCAGCACCAGCCCAAATCTGACAACAGTACTCCACATACAGTCAAACTTGAGCTTTGTACAGGGTTAAATCTGATCGGCGTGAAGTACCGCCGCACCTTCGCAAGGACCCCCAGTTTACTTGCAACCTAAACCGTGGACACGATGAACCGACCAAGGAGTTAGAATTTGCGTGTATTCTTGTTCGTACGTCAATAATAATAGCAACATCCTCCCTGCACAGATACAACGTATTATTAATCCAATATAGAATCATAAACCATCAGTAAGTAAGTAAGAGATTCCTCAACCTGCTCTAGACGAATCACTTTCACGACCGCGCGGCGACCTCGCGACCTCAATCCTAAATCCGCGACCTTTGTATATACACACTGTACCAGTTCCCATGACGCCGCAGTGAATCTTCTGTGCATTGGTACACGATGCGTGACATTCACTGTAATTCACTAACACCTCATTTATTCTCGTGTTTTGGATGTCGTCGTGTTGCTCTGTGACGCTTTTGGATGAGGCGAACGGGTAGTTGATTTCAGAGGGCTCAGGACCGGTTCGAGTGACGTCAATGACGGGAGGCGTAGGTCTAGCAGTGGATGAAGAAGTGTCGTCGGGATTCAACCGGCCGGTAAGCGACCTGCGAAAGGAGGGACCGGTCTTCATAGCCTCGTCCGACGTCCTCGAGGAGCGATTTGACGTTGGTCAGACTCAACGTCATTGCTGAATATATGCCATGACGTCATATGCCATGAAAATATTAAATTGTAAAGATTTAATTAAAGTATAGGAAATATTTGTATACCATTTATTTTTATTTAATATTTTGTTATGTAACGCTTTTTGCAATAATTCTAATATTCGCCTCGTGGTCTAAACTCGACTTCGATCGTTAGATAAAACAGGCAATAGCTACCGAACAAAAGAAAAATGAAGAAAACCGTTGACAAACATCCCTGTTTACAAAGGTTTTTCTTCACGTATTAATATATGTACATATATTATTTTTAATAACCAATATCGTTTGATTTTATAAAGAAAATCCAGAACTCTGGATTCCAGAACTCCGGATTCAGAGAATCCGTTTTGTTTCGTTTAAATACTGCATAAGTTTGTATCAGATTAAGTTAGCAAATTCCTTGTGTTTGTAACTAATTACATTCGTACTAGTCAATAAACAAAGCTACATCCAAATCTCTACAAGTGAAACGAGGTAGTAGGTAAACTTATCAAATACACTTTCTACTGGAATATTATTAATACCCGGTATCAGGTGATCGGAGACCTCAAACAAATGACATACGCTTCTGGCAAAGTACAGAACACCTGCGCAATCTCAGTGGCTGTGACGAATTATCACCCGTTATCCCATTACGGTGAATAACAGATGCAATGGCGCTTTCTCCGCGCTCGGTTATCTATCCCGTGGGTCGTGGGCGGGCGCTGTGGGCGTGGACCGTGGGCATAAATTATATAATTGTAGCAGGAGAGAGCTAGCGTAAATTCTATCGTGTTCAACATGTTAAATTCCAGTTGTTTATAGTTGTATTATTTGTTCGGAGTAAGCATTAATAATTTATAAAACGCGTGATAAAAACAAGCAACTGTAGTTCCGGGTGCGACGACATGTATTTCTGTCGTAATAATTGTGTTTCCCGAAGCGTTGCGAAACCGACTCGAGTTTAAAGTTTTTTGTTTCCCGTAATAAACATAACATGATTATGCCCGTAACGAGTAACAATTACAATAAATTAAATTATTTTGTTATTCCTCTGGGCGATGTTCAAGGCAAAGCGTAGTTAGGGAACGCAGCACGTACAAGAATAGAAGATCACATGAGTAGGGTAATTAGTGAGGTAATACCGAGACGACTCCATAGCCCAGTCGGTAGTGACTCTGCTTGCCGAGCGAGGGGTCCCGGGTTCGATTCTCGGACGGGGCAGGCATTTATGTGCCAGATAAATGTTTGTTCTCGGGTCATGGGTGTTTGTGATGTCACATTTGTGTATGTCCATGCCACCATAAATACAGGGAATCCTAGTACGGGGGTGTCAGTGTGTAAACGTTAAAAAAAATCGGTGAGTTAAAATACTGGTAGTGACCTTTGTAAAAATTATCAAGTTGGTTTGTTGTATTTTGCCGAGTTCAAAAAAAGAGGAGGTTTGTATTTTGTTTTTATGTTAGTTTCCTCATAACTCGGTCATATTAACCGATATGGAAAATTCCGTTTTAGTTACAGAGGGAATACTTGCCGTTTGGTTCCATTTAAATATGTTTTTTCTTTTCAAATATTTGGTACATCAGAGTCACAATTTTACTATTAGCTTTTATCTCACTTGTTGCAACGGTGCGATCAACGTCAAAATGCCACTGAAAACGCACTAATGATAGACTATCCCACATATTTATAATGGACAATAATGATCTACCATCCTTCGCCATCAATATTCAACTTCGCATTTAAACTTATTTACGCCACATTGTGATACCAAACCTCGTGTCTCAGTTAATTGTTTCTGATCATTCTTTTTAATTAACTGGTGGCCGATGCGACGCACGGTCCTTTAATGATTGTCACATCCTGGGGGGTAGTCCTTAACTCTGCATCATTAGTTTATGGTCAATACTGTCCAAAGTACTATATGTCCAAAATACTAGTGAATGGTTCAAAGAGGAAGCACGAACGACTGCTGGTCGATGAAGCGCTCATGAACCATTTCGGGGCCATCGTAATGGCAATAAAGTTCACCGGTGCAATGGATGTGTTGCTCGTCGGAGATATCAACCAACTCCCATTCATATGTACATAGTAATAGAGATTCTGTAGTTTTAAGTAATCCCAAGTGTAAAACCCTCGCTGAGGCAACCACTCGCTTGCAGGTAAAGCCGAACGGTGAAACCTGCGCACAAGTGGCGTGGCGTCAGCGAGGGTTCGCATCGGAGCATAATCAAAAAATGTAAGAAAACACTAAAAAAGGCACGGACTAAAAAAGGCACTAAAAAAGTCTGTGGAGCAGAAATTTCATTAACAAAATACTGTCCAAAGATTCACAAAGAAATGCGCGTGTCGCTAATGACAAGTGTAAACATCTGGTTTAGTTCCAAACATGGATAATTTTGCCACGTAAATCCAATTTGCATCTCGATTGATGGCTAATTGTTTTGTGGCGGACTAACTCTTGGAACCGCGAATTAAATTATCATTAACGCAGTACGTATACCAGTACGAGCGTTTTTGATACTACTTATTATTAACAGAAGTGCCGAGGTGTTAATTCGCCGCTTGTTAATCATTATAACGCATTAAATTTACAAAACTGTAGATGCAAAAAACCTAATGGTCTTTGTAAGTACTAAGTCAATTATGTTGAGTTCATCCGCCGCTGGTGAAATGTACGATGATTTGAGTAAGACGCCGTGTCATGAAGAAGATGTAGAAAGTTTTAAATCTACAAAACTCAAAGTGGAATCAGGTTGTTGAACGCGCCAAGCGATTTCTGTTTACTAACGGATTAATTACCCAGTTCCCTGTACTAATACAAATGTGTGTTATTTAATTAGCAATGTGTGTTGAGTGTGTTTCTCTCGTCTTCGTTTATCTATTGTTTTTTCCTAAATAGCACATTAGGATTTTATGGGTTGTCGGTGATATGTAGATATATAATACCAGCTGGTGCCTTCACACTCCACCAAAAAAAAAAAGATCTATCATTTTTAATACGTAAATAAAAAACTTTTCTTTATTGTTTATGATTTTTGTTATTCTAATGCCGGTCACTCACATTCGCGCGAATACGCGAACCTACAAGTGTAGGAAGACCTTCGCAAATGATTATGCGAAGTTTTTGATGCATTCGTGATTTTCCAAGCTGTGTCGGTTTTTGTCGCACATCAAAGTGCGCGAACTTCGAACATTCGCTTAGTCTCCCACACATTCGTGCGACCAGTTGCGCACACGATTGCATAGCCATAAGTGATAGATGTCTTCATTTTTCGTAGTTTGCAGCGTCTACTATAATAACTATAAACTTAACTACTAACACGTACTTCAGTAGTAGTTCCAGCTAGTCTCTATATTGGAAATGGATGGAGTGTAGGGGGGTGCGCAAATAGATTTGCATACTCACATGCGAACCCATTTGCTTATCAGTCCCTCACATTCGTGCAAACATTCGTACAAATTTCAAACCTTTGCGCGCATGTGAGTGACCGGGGTAAAGCACTTGTGTGTACAATAATTTTGGTTTTGCGATCTTGAGCAAAAATAAACTTGTCGGTTTACCAACGCGGGGCAATGCGTTTAGTGTTAGTGTTCCAATGGTGTCACATGGATATATGCAAAATTTCATATCAATTCGACGTGTGGTTCAATAGATAACAATCCCCGCCACCAGCGCCACCTGTCCGGCACTGACGTGACCGTATCCGTCGGAGTGGTCGTGTCGTGTCGCCCTTTATACGTACGCAAAGTTTCATATCAATTGGGCTAACGGTTCCTGAGTTTTAGGTGAACATACATACATTCTCTTTCTACACGAATTTCTACACGAGAATTTCGTTAACTTTCATATCTATAAATTAGTTACCTCATACTATAGTTTGGGGCAATTCATAAGAATGTCACTCAAATTTCATGATATCTAGAGAAATCATCCTAATTTAACATGGTGATACAATTAATTGTTTTTATATGTAACACTTAAAAAATATTTTTTTCATTCTATTTAAAACCCTCATTCTAAAAACACGATATGTAAATGATTTACAAAACATCAAATCAAATCGACGATCCAAAATTTAATGTTCTTGTGATCATTGTCTCAACTGTTTTTTGTTACAGTACAAGTTTAGATTTGTTTTGAAACAAGTTTCTACACGTGAC
>PDGT01000100.1:488222-502490 GCA_003671415.1 Megathymus violae | reverse complement strand
CCACTCCCCCGCTCCAACCCCGCGAAGTTTATATTTTTGTTAATATATTGTAGTTTCCTCTATAATTAAACGTCTGCTTGCATCACTATAGTTTTTGTTCATCGTGATAATGGTAAAGTATTCTACAATTGGAAATTTGTAATCTGATATTTGAGTCTAAATGATAAGACCTTACCTCGGGAGGACCGCATGCTGTGAAGCTTTATGAGAGTCGCTTCCCGTTAAAGTTTAAATAAATATATTGCAATCAAATACAATAATCGTTTACACAAACGTTTAAATGTTTACACATTCACATTCCCGCACTAGGATTCCCTGTGTTGCGGGTGGCATGGACATATATGGCATATATGACATCACAAACACCCATGACCCGAGAACAAACATTTATCTGTCACATAAATGTCTGCCCCGGCCGGGAATCGAACCCGGGACCCCTCGCTCGGCAGGCAAGGTCACTACCAACTGGGCTATGGAGTCGTCGAATAAATAAACACTTTTTTTTAACTTAAAGTTCTGTCAAAACCTAATAAAGATATAAACAGAAGTTTAATAATACAAATCTATTGACCAAATGGATACCAATATTATGAATGTTTTTTTGTCCTTTCCAGTACGGCACATAGCTCCACGTAGCCGCCAGGAAACGGCTTTGAACCCCGGTCGCGGCTACCGTTAGCACAGCACAAAACAGTACTGTGCACCGTTACGGAGGCTCGCTTGTGTTAGCGCTGCCATTAAAAGGTTCTTCATAATTAATTGCATTGAAAATTCTGGGTGTCATTATGCAACATTTGAAAAATCTATCATGAAAATCTGCTTCAAAAAACAGGTTTTTATGCAGTAATAGGAAAGCTGCATAGGAAACCTGTTCTCGACGGTGTGTGAAGCCTGCCAAGTTGTACTCGGCCAATGTGATTGACTTTACCCATCAATCGTGAGAGGAGATCACAATTATAGATATTGATTTATATCATACCAGATATCCCTTAAATTCGTCTAGCAAGATCACCGTGTAATACTGTGTTTTTTGGAGATTTTTCCACTAATCAGGCTTTACTACTTTGGGACTCCTTGCATATCATTTCACTCAGATATCAGGAGCTCATCTAAGAAACAAGTTCGACAGCACTACTCAGAAAATCAATGTAAAATTGTCAAAACCTTTTAATATTGCTGTTGTGGTATTCATTAGAAGTATTAATATATAGTTTTACTAGAATGGCTAAAAACTGTAAGGCGGCTCGAAGGACCAAAAAACTGTATTGATTATAATTGACAAGGGTAAGGCAGAGAAAAATATAACGATTAGAATTTGAACACTGATACATGATAGGTACAGACATACAGCCGAACTACACTTTTCAGTGTGATATACTGTTAGGTATGCGTAGTTATCTATGTATTGAATGATGAATATATATTTAGTAACACTTTCCACATCTCACCGACATCCAAGATTGACAGGAACTGCCTTAAGGAATTAAGTCTGCTCATTGTACCTTTTTATTTAAGGTTTTACGATGCAAATTAAATAAATAAATATAGAAACATGACCAGTAACAAGATCAATAAAATTGTATTGCCTTTGCTTACACAATATAACAATTATAATAAAATTGTATTGCCTTTGCTTACACAATGTAACAATTATAATAAAATTGTTGATTGCATCCATTTATTCCGGTGTTGTACTGTTGTTGCGTGACGAGCGAAAGTAAAATTAACTGTTTTTTTTATGTTAAAAGCCGACAAACGAGCAGACGAGCCACCTGATGGTAAGTGGTGACCGTCGCCCGTGGACATCAGCAAGACCAAAGGTATCACTGATGCGTTGTCGGCCAGGAAATGAGAAGAAGGTAAGAAAGAATGTATTGGCTCTCAAGCCCCCAGCCGGAACACGACGAGTCGTTTGGCGGCTGACTCGAGCAGGAGGGTGGTAGCTAGCCAGGCGGGCTTCACGGAAAGATAATAATATCAGTAATAGTATTAATGACTTAATAATAATACTGATAATATAATCTATACGCGAAGCCCTACCACCGAGCAGGCTGACTTCTGTCGTCTCTTAGGACACCCTTTTCTACCAGCGTGGGATTGGGGGGAGTATTCTAGGCCGCCCCAATATGGCCAAATTTTTTAATTATTTAATTAAATTAGATGTGAGATTAAATTTAAAAAGTGTCTAAGTCAAGGGATTTGTGTGTTTTCATATTAATCTTTAACTCACTCCAGTTCCCGGCAGGGCTGCCAATTTTTTTAATTTAGACCCGTTACCACTTCTTCTTGCTTGTAAATAGATAAATTCGTTTAATTCGTTATCATCACACAATCATAGAAAAGGAAAAGAGCTTAAATTTGTAAGTAACGTAAGATGATTCGTATAATGAATTTACAGTGATCCTAAATCATATCAGATTTTAGGATTGTATCTTTTTATGCTGTCATAAGTTTTAGTACGTTATTTTAAACAAGAAAATATTTAATTTCAAAGTGAGTGACAACCCTATTGAAACAATGCCAAATGTTTGCGTGCTTCCATTCAAATCGTAGTGAACAGTTCACATGTTTGGCTGCGTACAGATTTGTCCGACGCATGTTTGTACGTAGTGAAAGTGGTCAACTAGCTAAACGATCAGACTTTTGTGTGCAATCGCGTTACTACTACAGCTGTGTGCCAATATTTGTATTAGTTATCGGGTTCCACTGCCCACGCAGAATTAGGTCAGTGTTGCCTGTAACGTCATTCATAACTCACATCGTGTGCATGATGTAGTTTATTTGTTAAGGAAGCTGTCCTCGGTCTCTTTAGAATACTGCAAGAATAAGTCCCTTTCCCGGGAGGAAGAAGAAATCTAAATCTGTCCAAATTTAAAATCATTCAATAGGTATCTCTTAAATACACTTGTGCATCTCATTTTTTGTTTTTACTACCGTTTCGAGTAGGTGCTTTAATTTGAGGAGAAGAAACGGCGAAAGAGACTCCTCAGCACATGTTTTAAAACAACACATGGTAATTACGAAAGTTTAAGCCTGCGCGGAACCGGTTCCGACACTGTCATCTCCAGACGTCCTCATAATTAATATATTAATCTATACCGTAATATCCTTCACCCATAAGCTGTGCTTTAACGCGTCGCTTAAAAGTTCCAATGGGTACCTCGCGCATCAACTTTGGAACCTTATTGTTAAAACGGTATAGGATTTTATCCAAAAATTCCACCGGCAAAAGGTCCTTGAAATCATGACGTCTTGATAGTGATCCGAAAAAAACACTGCACTGAAGTTAGCGCATTTAAATATTGTAACGATAAATTATTAATTTAAGATTTAACCTTATCTATGTATCCTGTATAGTTGTGTTACATTCGGTGTACCTAATGCTAAATACCAATCCGTAACAGTTAACTTTAACACCGTGCAGGTGACCGCGACGGCAACAAACAATCGAATTCTGAGAGATAAGATAAGATAAGAGATAAGTAAAGAGGGAAGTGACATGTGAACGTTCTTATATAACAAACATTATAAAACAAACTTGTGACTCTCATACTTTGTGAATACATCATTATTTATTTTTATTGTGCATAATCAATTCAACATTAACAACTGGTTAGAAAATAAATGAATATTTTCGTACATACAAAACATTTTTTATTATTTTAGCTTTTGAGAATATTAATTGTTGTTTTGTTCTACTCAAGACGCGTATTTATCTACGCTAGAAGCTGTAGCGTCCACTCGCCCGTTCGCAAGGTTAAAACCAAAGCAACGTCGGTAGACGTCGACGAGCGCTCGTTTTAATGTTTTAATTGAAATTAAAATTTTAATTGCACTTAACGAGTAATAAATTCCGCACATTTATTATTCATTTATACAACACAGTCTTAAGATAATGAACAAGTGTTCTTCATATTAACATTTAACAATATAAATGCGTTTTCACTTTCTAAAAACAAGTAGATTCTGTTGCGAATGGTTTTAACATAGCGCTAGTTCCCCTGACGGTTCCTGCGAAAGTAAAAATATATTTACCTTCTGGGGTTGTTGATGCTTGTGTTTCAGCTCCACCCAGAACCGAGCCAGGTTGATGGCCAGGCCGAGGAGGGCGATGATGAAGAACTTTACCTGGAATACATAAATGCGGTTAAAACTTAACTGTTAAATCCCAATGGTCTTATGGGGATACAAAGTGTTACATACTGGTAACTGACTGGTAATGAGACCGCGGTGGCGAGGAGAAACACTTGACAGTTGACATTTCACACTTATGACAGTCGAGGCTGTCACCTTTACGTCATGTTCGTTTTGACTAGAAATATTGGTAAAATACACAAAAATCGTGAGTACCCGTTACAGTTGAAATTATACGTCCACGTTGATGTAAGTTTAAAATTTATAATAATCTAATTTAATGATCCTACGGGTCGTATAGAAAATTAAATTATGATTTACCTGAAGCTTGAACGATAATATTTGAAGCAACATTCCAATCTTGGCCTTCAGCACGGCTCCGAGGATCAGCAGTTTGAGGATCGCCTTCTTTTTCTTCTTCTTTTTACCTCTTTGTTCTACAATTCAACATTCAATTGAGTGAAAACTACATGTTATTTAAATACGAAACAGCCGTGGTAAATATCTTGCAACTTTGCATATTTATGTCCGCATCAACCTCGTGGTGCTGCTGAACAGCAGACGAGGTTATGGCGTCTGATTCCGCCTGTTGGACGACGCTGGTAATGTAACACAGACACACGGATCTATACAAGACAGGTCTTTGGTGGAGATATCGGTGGACAAAGTCACGTTGATGTGACAAAAAAAATTTCGTATTTGAAAATAGAATAAATGGAAAACGGCAACCTCTTCATGCTGATATTTTGAATAACGGAAATTTTGACAATTTAAAATATGTAAAATATGTTTGATATGTCATCATTTTCGTTTTTTTTTAAATCCGGTTTTTGTGTTTACTGTCTATAAACATAATTACTTACGAATTATAAATTCTAAATTGAAATTTAATTCAAATAATGTAGATACATTTATTATAATCTATTCGAGATGCAATCCAAATATATGTACGTAACATGCAAGAACAACGTTTACATGCTACCAGCCAATATGAACAACACGTTTTAAAAAACAACGGTAACTACCACAACCTGTATAACTACCACAAACTTGTCCCACTGGTGGGCACGAGTCTCTTGTAGCGATCGCTTGAGAAGAAATGATGCCATCTCTTAAAAATCTTAAACAGCTGTACTGATGACATTTGATTCGAGGTTCGAATCGTAGCACAAAATTACTGAGTTGTAGTCAAACATTTTATCAAAAATCTAATGCATCGATCTACAAAAATTGAACTTTCTAAATAGAAAATCGAACATGCCGCAACATGCTGACCATGCAAGTTGATACATGCTTAAAATTCAAATCGTTTACCGAACTCCCTTTCACCGACCGAACGGTAACTGTATAAAATATTTATGTAAATATAGTAAAATAAAATATTAAATTAGCTTACGTAAACATAGTATTTGAACTTGTGGCGACCGTTGACATTATTCCTCATATTGATATAATCAATATGATTGACAGGTTGACCGTGCGGGGCAAGGTGCGTTCCCGAATCTCTAACAGCGTTTGGGGAAAAGTGTCGAAGGTGATAGCATTGTAAAACTATACGCTCCAAGCGTTTTTATATTTATTTTCCTGTTATAATATTGTTTAGTAACATTTGAGAACACTACCGAAATGACGCAGTACCTAGATGGTGACGAATTTTATTCCCACAAAGGTGATGAACCACCGTAAGATTGAAACCGCGACGACCAACGTTCCCAGAATGTAAATTAGTTCTCCAAATTTGTGCTTTGGTTTGTAAGGCAATAAGTTTATTTATTATACAAAATTTAGAACTATACTGACGAAAATAGGCCGCGATTTGATGTCCATGATCCTTGACTCCCAAATATTATCCCTTTCCTCTTCAGGACGTTAGATGTTCTGGAGGTTAAAAACAAGTGTATCAAAGTAATAAATAACGTTTAAGCTAAAAAAAAACTCTACCTAATCTATAGCTGAAGTTTCTGAAAATCACCAACAGTTAATTGGGAACTAAGCGTGACCACGATGTACTGGTGAACATGGCGGCTGCTACTCTGAGGAATCAGTGAACTAAACATTAAAATGTAACATTTAACATATATAAATCATGAAAAACCATAACCAACCTTCGAACGAGCTTTTATCAGTGATTCCATCCTCTGAATTATCACTTTTAATCGCATGCTCGGCCACGGCATCCAAGGCCTTTTCTCCAATTTTCCAGACCTCAGTCAAAATACCCTTTCCTGTTCTAACCGCCAAATTTTCTAAGCTCGGTGACCCAGGTGAAGCTACTACGTCGGATTCATTTGATGCATCAGTTTCAAGATTTTTCCCGATAACCCAAGACTGTACTCGGCCGATATCACCGAATTGTCGACCTTTTTCCTCTTTTTTCGGAACGGACATCACGACTGGATGGAGGAGGTGAATCTTCGGCGGCTTCTGCTTCTTCTTTTTCATCTTTTTCTTTTCATTGCCAGTAGATATAGTAGTGCTGTCGATGCCACCCCCGCTGTCGTGTTTTCTATCGGAGAGAGATCTGGGAAAGAAGATTTAAGAATAAAGAATTTGCGGGTGGTAATTCTTTTCTACAGCACTCTCAAATGTTGGCTTCTGTTAATCATTAAGATTGGTAAACAATTAAAGATTTAAAAATTGAAAAGATGTGTTTTTATGCATATTTTATTTACATTTTATAACTATATGTTAGTTCTCAATGGGCTTTGGAGACTATACAACAACATGAACACTGCTCTCTAAAACTCAATTTTCAATTTCGAGCCAACGCCGACAACTTAATTGTAAGTTGCACTGCAAAACTGTAAAAGTATAATAAATAAATTACTTAAGTGTTATATAAATTAAAATAATTAATTAAAATAGGTGTATATAATCTTTTATAATGCAATACTCAGAATTGGCAGCATTCCTTTGCTCTACTGCAATGCTAAAATGGCGTTAAATTAAATGCAAATTGGAACTGGATAAGTAAATATACAAATGTCGTTAGTGTTCTGTTCCTTCGTTAGATGTTACATAATTAGCGATCGCAAAAGTTTAAACATGGCAACATCTATACCCTTTTACCATGGGCTGTAAGTAATGGGACGCTTTCAAGGTTCGTACCATATTTAGCTTGCAAAATTGGAGTCGGAGGGTCCTATGGATCACGTATATATTACAAAGCCACAATCGAAACCGCTCGTACATATTTTCAGAGGAATGGCCGTTATGTATACTTACATTCTACAAATGTTTATTTATTAGAAGTGTTAATGGGTTACACAGCACCAAAATCTCACTCGAGCAAACATGGTATTCGACACCTCGTCGTGACCATTCTCGCTTTCTTGGGTTAAGCTGACCTGGTTCTCGTGAGATTGGATAATAAAAGCCTGTTAATGGTTCTGCCTTCGTCATTCGTGAGATTACGGTTAACGTATATATAATAAGCAGTAGCTTAGAAGTTTAAACTTCCGTCACCCAGTCGGGATCGAGTTCAAATTCTGCATGCACCTCTCTCTATCTTTTCAAATATGATATTACAAATTAATTAACACGCACTTATATCTTCTCAGAATTGTGTGAAGTCTGGTAATCAGCACTCGGCCTGCGTGGATGATTATGGCCTTGATCTCTGTCATTATATAAGAATTTGATGTGATTATTTTTGAGAATCGAAATATATGAGAATAATGTTTTTGTGGTGACTTCTTCAGCCCCTTTCACCGTTTGAACTGGAAGAAAAACAACGTGATATGGAACCGCGAACCCTTGTAGCCCTTTTCGATGCGTTATATATAATATCTCTATCGTTTTCTGTACATGAAGGACGTATGTGAAAAATTATTATTAGGCGTCTTTATTAACGCAATGAAACCCAAAACAATTATTATTAGATTTTTTGTATGTTTCTCTGTGCGTTTGTGCGCGCTAATCTCGGGAACGGTTTATCCGATTTCGTTATAGTTTTCATTAAAGTGTTATAGTAAGCATCACTTAACATTTAAAGTTTGTTTCATTTCAATTCGTTTATAAATAAAAAAGTTATGAATTAATATTATGAATTTCTAATTCTCAGAACGAGAAAAACCCAATCCTAAAACAATGCAAATGCTATTTGTAAGCGTAAGGCAGTTTTTCTGAAACGACGCGAGGGCAGTCCGCTAGTAAAACATATTTGTGGAAATCTAAAATGGCAACAAATTGTTATTAAACTAGCTATATGTATTAAGTCAACCTTGATTTTTCACGCATTTTGAACTCCAGTTTTTTGGTCTTCGATAATTTCCGGTGTTTAACAATAGTTTTTTTTTTATATTTTTTTATTATCCTCATTAAAAGTATGTTTTTAGGACACAGTTTTCCTCGTAATTAAGGTTGCCAGCACGGTATTGCACTGCGAGCTTGCTGACGGCCAGAGGAAGAGGATCATAAGTGATCTAATTTTTAAAATTACTCTCATTTGACATCGATCATCACTACATGACAACGCCTTGAAACATATTTATACTTCTATATTGATATTATACAAAGGAAAGTTTTGTATTTTTGTATGTTTGTAACGAATAAACTCAAAAACTACTGACCCGATTTTAAAAATTCTTTCACCATTAGAATGCTACATTATCCCTGAGTAACATAGGCTATATTTGTTACCAGAAAAAGAAGAGATCCTTGCTAAAACTTCAGTAACGTGAACCAAGGTGAAAAATAATTTGCTTAAGAATTTCATTCACCGCATATGCTGCGGAAACTATTGATGATAGAACAAAAAAATGTTCTACAATATTAGAGAACATATCAAAATAAAACTATAAATATATCTCAATATGTTTAAAAACAAAGGTACACCCGGGGCGGGCCGCTAGTGTACCATATAGGTGTTCAGTATAATAGTTATCTACAGTCAACTAATTCAATTCTGAGTAAGGATAACACACGCACAGCTGCTATCGTACAGTGAAAGTGGCAGCGCGGATGCGGGTTCGATGACCGGGAGTGTCATCCGGAGAAACGTTGGTTATGATAATGTTAATTTTTACCAAGATAAGTCAACACAATAGTAAATGATTAATCTGGTGACCTGGTGCACAACAGGTTATGTTCGATTCCAAGCTGAGGCAAACGTTTATGTAATCTTGGTTGCTTGTTGTGTTTTAAATGTGTCTATGACTGCAATATGGTACATCCTAGTGCGTGGTGTGTATGAGCATTTATTTGATCATATTGAACACTCACTGCCCACCAACCGATGATGGTGTGTGTGGTGATTTAACATGAAACACTAATTTGTTATATTATTAAGGTTTGTTGCAACAAAATAATTAAAATTTTATTGGCCAATAATAACGTGGAGAACCAGTATTTTCAGGGTATCTGGCCAGGTAGGTAGAAAAACCTATCATCACATTTAAATAAAAAATAATTAAGGTATTTTCCGATTCTACAATCGTTTCGAAAAAGTGCTTTAACATTGAGGAGAAAACGGCGGAAGGAACTCCTCCAGTATTAAACCAACATATTACAATTATAATCTAGTTTCTAATCTACGCGGAAGTATAAAATACAGCGCTCAGTACAATTCATTCGTCCCACTGCTGGGCTTTGTCTCTTCTCGCAATAAGAAAGGTTCAAACCCTAGTCTGTCACGCTGACCAAGTGCGAGTTGGCAGACACCACACACCTTTAAGAACATTATGAAGAACTTCCAGGTGTGCAGGTTTCCTCACGATTTTTTCTTTCACCGAAGTAAGTATTATTATTATTACGCATATATTTTGTAAAATTAGAGGTGCAGGATTCGAACTCGCGTCTCCCGTGCTGAAAACCTACGTTCAAATCACTAGTCTATCCCTGCTCGTTCAATACAACAGATACTCTTTATTAAACACCAGAAACGGACAAAAGTATTAGTAAATATTCAATACATTTAGTATAAGCAAGAGACATTCTTATCGCTAATAACGATAATTAATATTGCAATGTGAGTATATCAGTCTAGCTGGCGTTCCGATGCATTCGTGACCAAGCCATATTTGCTCAACTATATTCTGCCGCAATCCTAGAATGCTGAACGTAATTTACGTACTAGAAGACAACGTGTATTTTTTGTGCTGGCATCTTGTAAAGATTCGTTTAAAGTAAAGTTGTTTGATGTTGTAATCCAATGATAATTATATTAGTTTTATTATTGCTTGAACTTGCAAGTTCAACTTGCGAACACATCACACGTTCACATAAAAAAAAGAATCGAAGATGGCGCTCCAAAAATGCCTAAAAGTCAACGCGTTTTGGACGCGTGTTGATTATTTCATCTATGTGAAATGCAAAGAAGCTATTTTTTGTGATCCCAAATTGGGAAACAACGTGGGCTCGGTGTTCCTGGTAATATAAAAATTATTTGGCGCGTGTCAATGTCAATGCCATCTTTTCCCGCGTTTTTTCGTAGATCTTACGCGAAACTTCAAATTTTATAATTAGAATAAAACACAAGGACGACTTAAGTAGAATTGAAAATGAATTAATTGTAACTTATAAAAAATATTATAACGTAGGATAAGTCATTAATATTATTACTGGTATTATTGTCTTTCCGTGAAGCCTGCCTGGCTAGCTACCACCCTCCTACTTGGGTCAGCCGCCAAACGACTCGTCGTGTTCCGGCTGAGGGCTTGAGAGCCAGTACCTTCTGTCTAATCTTCTTCTCATTTCCTGGCCGACAACGCATCAGTGATATCTTTGGTCTTGTTGATGTATATGGGCGACGGTGACCACTTACCATCAGGTGGCTCGTCTGCTCGTTTGTTGGGTATTACCATTAAAAAAAACGTCGGAATTCTTTCGAACATTAAAAATAAGATATTTAAAAAGAACAGTTGGAGAGAAATATTAAGGTTTTTGTTGTTTAATATTTAGTCCAGTAACAAAAATATAAGCGTAACTAGAAACTTATTCCTTGACTTAGGAAGGCACTTCATTTAGTTGTCCATAAATTGTTTATGAAACATGTGAAAAATTAGGTAACCGCAGTCGACCCCTTCAATGGTTTCAAAGCTATTTAACCAACACACGAGAATACATTCATATTAAAAACATAAATTCAAAGTATGAACAAGTAAAATCCATCCTTGAGTCAAAGCCAACGTCACCTGCTGGACAACGGACCAGGTTACGGCGGTGTTGGAGGTCGCTGGGCTCTGTACTACCCAGTTCAGTCCCGATGGTATTTGCATGGTGGTGACTAACCAGCCTGGTTAGTATCACCTTCCTTCTAAACCGACCCTGAATTGTTTCAACGTGTTTCGGTCGCAGTGTGAGAGACCCAGAAATAATGCGGGTCGCCCACTTTCTTTTCGGTCAGCAATGCGTTAGTGATGCCTTTGGTGTCATTGATATCCATGGGGGACGGTGGCCACTTAACATCAGGTGGCTTGTCTGCTCGTTTGTCGGCTAGACACTTCAAAAAAGTTAATTTTAAATCTCATCTTATTTATAGCAGGACAGGTGTCCCTCAAGGTAGTATTTTAGGACTTCTGTTATTTATTCGATATTTACATTGAAGACCTAATAGACTAGACAGAACAGAAATGTTACTTATGACATAGAGGATGATACAGTTGTAATATATCCAGAAAAACCGACCATTTATTATAATAATGAGATTGATATCAATGTTGTTATTATTATATTATGTCTTAAAGATAATAATCGTTTGTCGGCTATTAAATAAAAAAAAATTTGGAAGTAAACACATCAAAAACAAAATACATTCAATTGAAAAATAAAGCAACGAAGAAGCTTAAACAAAATACATACGACGCAAATGAAACAGTTACTGAAACTGACTTGGTCGTACCTATACCTACCTACGTAGTCAGTACAGTGCATGCCAGTTGGTTTTAATTTTAAATTTCTTCATTATTGATATGAATATCATAAATAACGGTGCAAATGTTTTAGGTACATTAAAACGTTATACGAGGACACACCTACTAGAATAAAACAATCAGAATTTCGATATTGACATACATAGTTTGTTTGCCCCAAACAGGTAGATAACAGAAAAACTATGTTAACTGGCTCCTGACTGTGTTAATAATTAACAGTAAGTAAACATAAATATTTAATATTCTATTTTGGACCCAGTTTGTGACAGTGATATTAAGATATTTTTGTCATCGGTATATTCTTGTGTTGAATTTGTGTAAGTTACGATCATAATTTTCGTCTACGATCAAATTTTAAATAAACGTAGAATGTCAAAAATTTTCTGAACAAACCACTTTCGAATTTCGAATCAAAATATTTCGCGGAAAACTTTCGCAAGCCACGCTCCAACAACCCAATTACTCTGTCAAAAAATTGCATTTTTGAGCTATGGCAACTCGCCGCTGCCACTCGTGGACATCTGCGTACGTCCAAGCGGGACGGGTATGGGTCGCCAGAGAAATCGTCCGACACACATATCCTTATGCAAGTTACTGTGAAACTTGAGAATATGACGCGGATATTAATGGTACAATGAGGCGAGATGAAGTTTCTGTAAATGTTTAAATTACTTGTTACGTGTCACGTGCGTTCGTCGTAGGTTTCCCCGACCACACCGGTTTCTGAGAGGAAGCAGCTATTTAATCTATGGATGAAAACTTGGTCGTACGTCTCTATGGACGAGCTGTTCTCGGCGGTAGTATTATATATAGGTATTTTTAAGGCATACACCTTCGATTTCTTCAATTTTAACGACCCCGGTATTGATTCTTGGCCGAGGCAGACATTCTGGGATCGTTGGTGCTAATAATGTTGTACGTATGTATGTCCCAAGGAAATCTAATGCTTGGGTGTGAGTGTGAGAAAATGTTTTGTGTTTTTCTTTTATGTGCATAGTCGATTAATGAGCAGCCGGGCCACCTGATGGCAAATGACCATCGTCGTCCATTGACGTATCTGTTAATTAGTTAGTGACATAAAAAAGTATAACAATCGAATGAAAACGAATACTTTTGATAGAAACTATTCATCTATTTTATATTTGTTTTTCATATTATTATCTATATATATAAAATTGGTCTGAATGTGTGTATATCACTGAACTCCTTCTAAATGGCTGTATATGTGTTTTTTTTCATATGTATGTGGGTCTCTGGATAATTCGAATCTACAATGTGACGTATAGTAGATGGCGCTGCGTTCGAGTTCCGGTAAATTTGAATTTTATTTATTGAAATTGACTTGTCGGCTAGTTTAGTGTATAATCTCACTGACAATACTGACAATGTATTTTGTATTTATACATTTATTATTACACATGTATGTATATAATTTCTCAATGTTTTGTAACGTTTCGTATACTTAAAAGTTCCACTTTTATTGTCTCCTGCAAATTAGTCGACAGGTAGAAAACGCCTTTTAGAATGAAGTCCGGTTTTGTAATCATTGTAAGGTTCAATAAAGAACGACTTTCAAATTTTCCATCTGTTGATCCTAACCACGTGGATTCGCGTGGCGAATTTCAGCCACCGGAGCAGCCCCCGGGCGATCGTGTCGCCTCTGACTGCGATATCGATGCGTCTGGATCTGTCCGCCGGCGGCGTGTCCGTCTCGCCGGTGATAACCGTGAAATATCGACTCCCCGTATCCGGATATCGGAGATTGTCCGGCGGCGGTGTTGCTAATGGACGAATCGTGGATATCTTTGCATCTAGGTATCTTTAGATCTACATAGAGTTGTTTATCTTTACATATTTATTGCAATAATAATGATAATATATACATAATAACAAAATTTTTACCGATCGCTTTGTGTACATGAAGGATATATGACAAAAACTATTATTTACTGCTTTTATTACCGCAATAGAACCCCAAATAATTGTTATTATAATTTTATCACTTTGTCTGTATATCTCTGCGTTTGTGCGCGCTAATCTCAGAAACGATTGAACCGATTGCGTTATGGTTTTCACTGATGTACCTATTGCAGTAAGCGTCACTTAATATTTAACGTCCGTTTCATTTCAATCCGTCCGTAAATAACAAAGTTATATATAATTATGTTTGTACTTCGTATACCGATAAATACCTAGTCGTAGAACAATGCAGGTATTATTTCTGATCGTAAGGCGTGGTTTTTCTGAACCGATACTCTGGGGG